>WOGO01005168.1:0-12650 GCA_015342085.1 Leptinotarsa defecta | reverse complement strand
AGCCCGAAACGTTGGCATAAAACTAAATTGTTTATCTACGAACATTTTCAATCCAAATAGAGGGTTATTTATATTTTTAGAAGTGACTAATTTTTTGGGAAAGAAAGTTTTTGGCTTTCTAATACTCCATCTTGATACAAAAAATGTGGGAATCTTCCAAAGAAAGGAAGAAAGCAATCAATTTTAAAATAAGTAACTCCACACATGGATGTATGGATCATGCAAAGAAGTAACTTTCAGACACAAACTTGAAGAAAAAGCCCTCCTGAAACAGTTACTTTCATATAAACATTGAATTACACGAAAGAAAAATTCTTTTATATGAACACTGAATTATACAGAAGACACTATTCTCTACTTAGTTTGTATTCCAAACATTCGTTATGGAATAAAATCAGGTAACGTTCATAGGAATCCTGCATTAAATGAATGGTAAAAACATTGCATGAATGTTGCCTTATTTTATTCCATAACGAATATTTGGAATACAAACTAAGTAAAGAATAGTGTCTTCTGTATAATTCAGTGTTCATATAAAAGTATTTGTTTCGAAAGAATTATTTCCTGTAATTCAATGTTTATATGAAAGTAGCTCTTTCAGGAGGGCTTTTTCTTCCAGTTTGTGTCTGAAAGTTACTTTTTGCATGATGTACACATCCATTACAGTTACTTATTTTAAAATTGATTACTTCCTTTCTTTCTTTGTAAGATTCTCACATTTTTTGTATCAAGATGGAATAGTAGAAAGCCAAAAACTTTCTTTCCCAAAAAATTTTTGATCCCAACCAATAGAAAAAACCGTATTTGGAAATATTGAGTCCTTTCCTAAAAGTATCTATTGAAAAAGGAACATTGACTAATCTATGAATCATTATATTATAAAATGCTACTTTGTGTTGGTACGGATGGGTAGAATGGTAATTGATAGTAATATCCGTATGAGAAGGTTTGTGATAAGTTGAACAATCATTCTACTAATTGTCAAGTCTCAAGTCCATTGAATTTTAATTGTTTGCTTTTATTCAATAGTGAATTTAATGTTTTCATGAATGTTGTTAATATCCCTTCTTGCTGCAATTTGTCCGTTTGGGTATCGTTCTTGATTCAACTGACTTCTGCAACATAGCCATCAGCAAGCCCATAAATGAAATGCTTTTGAGCCAATTCGGCGTTATTCATACTTATTTGATGAGGTAATGCTTAGCTTCTAAAACTATTGCACGGTGAATAATACTTCCTGAGATAATAATCGAAAGTCAGTGATCGTTGATTGCTACTTGTTCATTCTTCGAACAAAAATCTCTTTGTAAAACAATTACCTATTATTAGAAGTTTCCACGATCAGTGTAGTAAGTAGAATTTGATGACGACCACTTCAACAACTAAGGATATTTCTGTCAATTCTTATTCATCCATACACCATTGTTTCATTGCGCATGGGTGTGTAGAAAATAAGCTGAATTTGATAAAGGGAAAGACTGTCAATTTAAAAATTGATCAAGAATGCGCACTCCAGATATATTAGAAACTGATGTATGTTGACTTGAGAGATACGATTCTCTGTGTGATTATCTGACTTCTACTATCAGAATCACCATCTGCGAACGCAGTAAGATACCTTTTTGACAACAGAGGTTTTCTCAGTCAGCCGGGTAAAATGACCAGTACAAAGCCTATTCAAGTTTTTTGGGAGTGGACATCATTGTCAAAAGGTAACCATTTAACAACTTCCACCATAAAACATGCTGTTACAAACGAAGGTTTTACGAGATCGCACTGCATCAATATAGACGAAGGTGTATCATATTTTGGAGATACATCATCTTAATTTCTCCGATAAGCAGAAATGAGTATTGACCGCATATCACAACAAGCCACGTCATTTTTATGGACTACATAAGATTGAAGAAGTATTTCTCTTAGTTTCATAAATTCCGCGATTATCAAGAATTCTGGAACTAAAATGTATTAGTTACAGTGCTGCCTGGCATTGGATCATGAGTGCATGAGTTTTCGAGCTCTAATATATAGTTTGCTGCTGGCAGTAAAAGTTGAAGTCGGGGACAAAACGATTTTTTTCGGTGGTCGAATTCGAAGCTTGGTTTACAAACAAACCGCCGTTGGAACCCTCTTTTTCCATTGAGTTCTGCTGTCAGAGACCCTTAAGTGAATACGAGTGGGCATGCGGTTGTTTTTAAAAGTTCCTCAAGTAAATTGTCCAAAACATTAAACAATGTGATCAATAATATTATAATAAAATTAGTCTAGATCGACAATAAGTAAACGGCACAGTTGAAGAATTCTTCCATTATTATTATTGTATACTGTACTGTATGTATTCTGATTGTTGCAAGAGAAATCAGCGCCAGAGCCTACGGCACGAACAACCGTACAAAAATAGTCATTAATTATATTTTATTGAAACGAATCAATTGAAAGTATTTCAAACGGTTATAATTAAACGATTAAAAACTAGATTTATCTTTTCCTGTACTTGTAACAGGATATCGACTGCTGGATATCGAATGCGGTTCGGCAGGAAGTGACTATTATTTTATTTCGAACATGAATCCAGTTCACTATTTACTCATGAAGTGATGATAATAAATTAAAATAAGGTGATTTCATGAATATTATTTTTATGTGTTTCAGAAATATGTCACAATATTTTGAAATAAGTTTGAAGGAAAAGCAAAAACACGTTATATGGATAGTTCGTTGTCTAATCGTCATTGATAACGTCTACCGCAGTTGTAGACGAAACGCCAAGCCTAAACATCTACAGGCCACGTCCAATAAACACGAAAATGATTTCGACACAAGTATGTCCAGCCTTTTGATTTTCAATTTTTTTAAATAATAATAAACATTTTCCCCGTATTCTTGGTAAAATTAAATCATTTCTCAAACTATATCACACGTCTACAATAAAAACAGTATGTGAGTAAATTATCACATTTTTATTTTCGCTTCAAATAAATATGGGCAAATTCATGTGTTTGATTTTGATTGTTATATTCAACACAAGTACTTCTCTCACATACCACGGGCCCATTTTCGACATCATTATGTTTATCATTTTTCATTAGTTATTTTGAAGAGGAGACTAAAGTTATTTCGCGGTCATTGGTCGATTTAATTTTTTTCAGAAAAAACTTATTAATCCCGTGAAAAATGAGAAGAATTTTCGAAAAGAAAAGTCATCGATTTCATTTCAGTTGATTACTAAAAATTAAGAATAACATTCCGGTAACAAGCAATATCTGGAAATACTAAGTTTTTAGTCTTTCGTTCATTTCAATTTTTTGCACATTTTATTCTTTAATTTATTTTTATTCAACACATAGCGTTGTTATATTTTTAAAATTCAAATACATTATCAATTTTTTGTATTTTTAAGTTTTTCAAATAACACAGCCGAATATTTCAGTTCTGCTTTCATAAGATTTTTGATATTTCATTCATATTGCCTAGTTTTTCTTTTTGATCGGTTATTTCGCTTGCCCTGTTTGTGTTTTTGTTCATTTATTTGTTTGGGTCAAATTCAGTAATTAAAGTTTGACCCCCTTCATGTTGACAGATTGATCTGATATTTGGTACACACATTTAGTTTTGATGACAATACAATTTGGTGATTTCTGTATCATTATAAATCCAAGACGGCCGCAGCCGCAAAATGACTGATTATAATTTTTTTTACAACTACCTCAATATGGGCTACCTCAAATTACAGGGCTTGACTAGTACTATAGTAGTGCAGTACACTGTGAAAAAAATGCAAATCCAATATAATATGTACAAAAAAACTTTATCAACTCTGAATCGGAATACAAGCATGGATTCTCCCATCAAAGTCAAGATTTTGTATCGTGTCGAGGAATGTGTGGCGTTAGGGTGGATAAAAATTGAAAACTGGAAACTTGAGAATAAAATAAGTAAAAAAAAGTTTTTTGTGCTAAACGGTTTCATTGAAAAAAAATTATGAAGATAATGTACTAAAAAATTATTCAGAAGGTCCTAGGTAGCAGTCATCACACCACACTCTTCAGCAATCTACGGTATTGATCAGATAAAAAATAAAAAAATAAAATCGTTGAGTAAATATATAAATAGTACGCCTTTCTCACTATTTTTTGTTTCGTAGCAGAGCCTTTTTTTTTCGAGTGTTCATTGTACAGAGAATCAAACAACTTTTTCTGTCATCTCGAAAGAAGTTAAATACGATTCGATACGTGTTCATCACGTTATCTCTTATTGCCTTTCCCTTACTACTTTTTATTTCGTCGTAACTTCCTTATTTTTGGAATTTCATAGTACAAGGATGTGAATAATTCTTTCTGCCATCCTGACACAACGACCCGAGTGTTTCTTTCCTCCATAATTCTTCAGGTTTCTTTCGAGATATTTTTTTCATTGGCAGCAATCTTTTTTTCAAATATTGAAGAACCGGACATTTTTTTTCTGTCTGTACAGAACGATCCGATATAAATATTTGTTATTTGAAATATCTCTTTGAAAATTTATCGACCATTGTGCTTCAGTTTAAAAACATATTTCGAGTACTAAATCTAACGAGTATCTAGTAGTAACCAAGAGAATTAAAAAAAATCTGTTTTTATTGTTTCTTTCATCCCCTAATGGATATCGAACTATTTGAGATTAAGAAAAAAATATGTTACAATCATAATTCGGGAATAAGAGATATTGATCTTGGTGTGCCGCAGGGCTTAGTTTCAGGCCTAGAATTGTTTATCCTATACATAAATGGTTTGAGTAATTTATCGATACCAGCATCACTCACTCTATATGCAGATGATACGTCTGTAATCATATCAGATAAATCCAATGTTGCCTTGACTAATAAATATAACATCGTTTTTCATAGAGTACAATAGACTTCATAGCTGTTCCTAAATGTGGAAAAAACAAAATCAATGAGGTTTCACAACCGTCAAAAATCATGTGAAGAAATTACATTCAGCTCAGATGCTTTTTCTAGACACCAAATCTTTCCAGTGATAGTAATCACTCTCAGTCACTGATTTCCAAAATGTATTCATTATCATATTATAGGAAGGTAATGAACATCAATCAACTTTTTGCATTGTATTATGCACAAGTTGACAGTAGATTGTGATACAGTATATGTCTATGGGGCTCATCTGTATCCTCACATGATGTATTCATTGTTCAAAAGCGTGTTCTGTGGTCACTGCGTGACTGCGGTTCTCAGTCCGTTGCAGAAACATTTTTCAGAACTATAAAATTTTAACAGTTCCTTCGTTAGTCATTTCTGAACTCTCTGTGAACTTATTCGAGAATAAAGACTATATTCAGTACCAACGAGAACGTACATCAACACAATACCAGAACTAAAAATGACCTTGATATACTTTTCAATAAATACTGTGTATTTTTCAACTCTCCTCTATTTATGACACCCAGAGTATTCAATAAATTGACAGGCTTAATAAAGAAAGTAAAAGTACAAATCAATAAGCAAATACGTGAATATTTACTGGAAAAATGTTTGTATAGTGTTGAAGACTTTATGTCATGAAACTGTATTGTCCTGTTATTGAATTTTTTGAATATTTCATTACTTGGTACATTGTAAACTATTTTCAGAAGCATTGGTCCAGATTATGAATTCTGAATTTGAAGTCTTTCACTTGTATGTTCTGAATTTCAAGCTTTTTTAATTAGATTTCTATTTTTATCTACTGTAATGAATCTGAAGCCGTCCCTGACCAGTACGCCGGCCGACTGATGGAACAAACCCATGACATCACCGCGAAAGAATGCAGTCGGTAATCTCCTGTAAAATTGTAGTACCGAAGCGACTACAGAATTCTAGAAAGGACTGTTACCGATATAAGCCCGTCTTCCCGACCCAAGAGGGCAGTTCAGAAAGTGAATCGAGCGGCTTAACAAGAAATTCAAATAGTGGAAATAAATTATGCGTTAGTTGCTAAGTGTTGTAATATATAAATTAGTTTGTGATTGTGACAGTAAATTCATTAATTTGACACAGTACATTTGAGTTGTACTTTGACTATTCTCTACTGGAAAATAAAGATCTTATCTTATCTTACCTCAAATTCGTTTGAAACCTTAAATGTTTTCTGTCCGTCACTAATAATATTTCATCGAAAAAGATAACAGATAAAAACAAATTTTTTCATTTTTTTTTTTGTTATTCTCCTTCACTACTTTAAACTGATTAGAGTAATATGTATTCGGTGCATCATTCTCGGCACCATTACATATAAAACTTGCTAAAAATTTAGTGATATCAATAGTTATAAGAGAAAAACTAGCCACGCATGCGTGGCTAGTTTTTCTATTCTGGAAATTTTTCTTGTGTGTCTGCTTAGATGGGGGGAGAGTTTTGTAATTTTACTGTCAATGTAATGAAATTTATTCTAACAGTTTCAACGTAGTAATGTGAAAAACACATGTGTTATGTTGAAAACTGTTTTTATTGAAAATAAAAATATCAATTTTTGGAAGTTGAAATGTATTTACTAAAATCACCATCAAAACAAAAACATTATTTATCAATATGCTTCAGGCGATATTTCAAAAGTTGTTCATCATTATTTGCTAGTTCCTTCCGTGTCTGACATTCCTAATTTACTAGCCTTATAGTTTCCAAACAATTACTTTGAATCGTTAAATGTTGAGAATGCAATTAAAAATTATTCCTGAAAAAATTCATATACACTAACCTTCTTGTCGATTTCCATCGATCTTCTATATCCACTATATCCGGGTCGATTGGCTATATAGCTGTTGGCTGCATACAATCCCGTGTAGGGCTTCGGTAACCCAAATAGTCTTGGTGACTGTTGAGGACCCGGACTGGGATTAGGACTAGCGTCGATTTTCTCCACAGGCATTTCCCTTTCAACAGTCAACCTGACGAATCTCTCTAACCCAGTAAGCATACTCACAGCTTGTTCATGAAGAACTCCTGTGAGATCAACACCGTTTATAGACACTACTCTGTCGCCGACGGCAAGTTTGCCATCCTTATCTGCAACTCCTCCATCAGTGATTCGAGAAATATAAATTGCATCAGAATCGGCCTTAAACGGTTGCGACCCTTTTCCTCCAGCAATACTGAAACCCAGTCCTCTAGAGTCCCTAATCAACGTAGTATGGATTAGGACTTTCTGAAAAGTGATGTCGTCCTCTAACGGTGGGGGTAATGGTGGAGGAGTGATATGCTTGATGGAGGTATTGGCCGGTGATTCACTTCTGTTGATACAATTCACTACCGAGGCAGTTTTCGGCATTACATTATTCAGAGGGCGAACTAGTCTGGTGACTTCTCGTGTAACCTCAAGGATCAACACGGCGCCTGAAGCCTTCAACACTTCTACTGCGTCGTAGTGACTCACAGAAGTAACGTTTACGCCATTAACTGTAATTACTTTATCGCCGACTTTGAGACCGGCTAGATCCGCAGGGCCGTTCTCAGTGATTCGAGATATAAATATCCCTTCGTCATCGCCTTTGAAGGGAGTTGATCCATGGCCGCCCGCTATAGAAAGGCCCAATCCGCTTTGAGAACGTTCAATATGAATTTCGTACTTCTCTTCTCGGAGTTCCACAGCTGCGTCAGAGTCTCCTGCTGTAAGTAGATAAATAAAGGATGTTAAGGCGAAGTTTGGGATGCAGGGAGCTAATACACAAGTGGTTTGCTTTGTGAAATCTTGTACTGATCAACCAAGCTTACTTTTTCTGGGTTGCTCTGGCTATGAAGTGATAAAAAAGCAGATATTATTTTAAACATTTCTAAGTCAGCTGAATGAATCTTATATATAACAACAGTAATGTTGTTAGAAAAACTAATCGTGATAACAATAGTTTTTGGAAGTCATTTCAATGAAAATACTCCTAGACTATAACTAAAACAAATCAAAATTCAATTACTAATTTTTGAGCAATGCAAATGTTTTAATTCAAGAAATATCCCTATAAAAAATGAAGATGTACCTAACGATAAATAAAAAACATTGTCTTATGTGATATAAATGGATTTGAAATACCTGAAAGAACCTGTAAAAAAATTAAAAAGATTAGCTGAAAAACTAACAATTACATTAAGCAAAAAAACTGAAATTACAATGAAATGAAATACAAGCAACAACCAAAAAAATAAAAAAAATTGAACTATTAACATGAGATGAAAATAAAAGTGATTGAGTCTTCGGGTGATAACTGATTGTGGATACTAATTTGGTTTGGAATATTTTAGTTTTTAATTTTCATTTCTTGTTAATAATTTTTCAATTTTCATCTCGTGTTAATAGTTCATTTTTTGAAAAATTTTTTGATTGTTGCTTGTATTTTATTTCATTGTAATTTCAGTTTTTTTGCTTAATATAATTGTTATTTTTTTCAGCTAATCTTTTAAATTTTTTAACAGATTCTTTCAGGTATTTCAAATCAATTTATATCATATTAGACAACGGAAGTCCGAACTAATGAAATGCACCACGAAACATTGTCAACTACCTTCAAACAAACGCTTTTTATATATTGTACTGCCAGTATATGTTCAGGTTGCTAGCGTCTATTTTGATAAGCAGACACCACCGTGCCGATTCTGTTAGTATAAACTCTATACTAACTTATACTTATACTATGAAGTAAAGGTGAGATAAAAAAAAACGTGTGCGTCTCGGGACGCCCTACCGAAGTGATAAACTGACCTAAGTTGAAGTATTTAATATTGAAATTGTTTAACTTGAGAAAAGGTTGGGTTATTACTCAAATTTTATGTACCATATATGTATGTTACCATAATCCAATTGTTACTTTTGTAAGAATAAATAATGATAATGATAATGTGCATACACAAAATTAGTATCATTATTTAAGCCACGTTTCACATTATGAAAGAAAATTACGTGCTTGTTGGTTATATATAATACTGTCAACAGTATATCTCTACACTAAACACCGAGTGTTTGTCCTAATACTGTCAACAGTCTATTTCTACACTAAACTCTGAGCGTTTGTCCGACGAGAGAGGAGGGCCTGTCTTCTGCTGACGTATTCGTGAGAGAAAGGGAAGCCAGACAGACTGGCGCTGTAACGCGTTAGGTAACGAAGCGGTTTACCCTCCCATAAGAAGTTATCACTTCAAAAAATCCGAGATACGAGTACGGGACGTCAAGTCAATAAAAGCCAATTGAAATAAGCTAACTAAAATGAAGCCAATGAAAATGAAAGTTAAGTTTTATTGTTAACTTCAAGTGTATGACCCATAGTCGACCCAAACACACTAATGCAAAACTAAGCATGTTTGCAAGGGAGCAAATATGAAACGAAATTCTTGAGATACTCTGTTTAGATTCATCTGTTAGTATTAGTAGTAAGTAATGTAACATGTGTGATTGATGACTTGTTTACTTTGTGGTAATTCATGATCACTTGAATGAAATTAATAAAAACACTTTTGTCTAAATACCACTAGAAATGCAATACAGTGGTATTTAGACAAAAGTGTTTTTATTCATTTCATTTAAGTAAGTGATGTGATTATATAAATTCACGAATTAATCTTCCTTGCCACGAAAGGCCATTTTGTTAACAATCGAGCCTCCTAAACTGCCTTGCTAATCAGGAAGGTCTTCTCACCATAGAACATTTTCTCTCATAAAGTAACAGTTGAAACTATTCGGGTGTCATGTAACTATCTCGACGAATTATTTATCGTTATACGAGTTTAATTTCAGATGGAAGATGTAAAATGGTGCGAACAATACTCAAAAGTAGTACTCAAGATGATTTTTCATAAAATGTAAATACGACTCTCTTGATAAACAGGTTAGTAAAGCACGATCTGAAACTGAAATGTTAACATACGAGGCGCGTCACGCAACATCAAACTCAGCCAGAGAGCTGGATGTCGTGCCAGATATATCGGTTTGTAATTCATATAGTGAAATTTGCGAGCGTACATTGGCTTTGCCCTGCGTGCATTGGCTTTGTGTTTTTTTAAGGACAAAACACAAGCACTACAGTAAAATCCTTAAGGCGCTCCAAAAGAGTTGCCCGTGCAAAAAGTAGCGATTCACGTTGGATTTTAATCGCTGGAGATTAAATTCATTTGGAAAAACGTTCTAAGGAAGTTTATGTCACATAAACGCAGTTCACCAAATGAAAAGAGTTCTTTTGAACAGTCAAGTTCGAGGTGTATTGAGTTGATCCTCAAAACGATGAGCAACTATCAAAGACTGTCGCGTATTTCTGATATTTACCGCTCTTGGTGGAATCAAATGTGCCAAGTCACTTGAATACCTCCTTTGAGAGTATCTATAAAAGAATAAAAGAGAGACAAAATTCCAACCTTTCTTCGATATTCCAGATTATCAAGGTTGAAAGTAATGTTCATGTCTCTACTCAGGCAGATGACTTCAGGGTATACTTAAGCGGAACTCCATACAAAGGTCTGATCTGAATTTTATAAAGCATCAGAAGTTGCTGAGGTGAGTACAGTTTTCTGAATACAATCTTTTGAGAAGCAGCCTTTGCAATTTCAGCGACATGATTGTGATAAGACATATTAGTATCCATTTTGACCCCCAACATACATATCGAAGCAGAAAGTGGAATTGCCTGTCCTGACATTATTATATCCGGTTCAAAGTCATTCACCTTTCTAAATACCTTCTAAAACTTCAATGAATAGAATTGTAACCATTATAACTTAGGTTAGTATTTATTGAGAGAGATTTTTAAAATTCATAGCCCCAAGTCCGCAGAAAATGTCACACATATTGTTTCCAGATATCAGAATACATGTATCATAGTGTATTTGTATCTGTTTCCACAGACAGGTAGTTCAAAGTGGGAATAAAGGAGGACAATTCACCTCCACTACTCGCCTAATCTGTCTGAAGTATACTCATGGGGGCGTAAAGGTTTCAAAATCGAAAAATGGAGCAACTTTCCACTAAAAAAATCGGCACGGCGTTATAGCTGCCTTCACAACTGAGATAATTTTTCAAAAAATAAAAATTCAGCCCCATCCTTCAGACTGCTTTGATCGCCTTGTATTTTCATTTTACTTGAAGTTGAGAAAAATACCTGTTCCAGATAGATCATGTGAATAGAAAATGCATCCCTGCAATAGTTGACATGGATCGACATATTCAATTAGAATAGAAAATATTTTGTTTTCCGATTAGTCAACATATACTCCAATGGAAATATGAACCGCCAAAATTGTCGCTACTGGGTGAAAGAAAATAATCATTCGACGAGGGAACTCCACACCAAGAAACTATAAGAAATTAATTTCTGAGCTGGTATAATAAGAAATGAGGTAAATTATCTTGACTTGTTACAAAATTAGTTGATTCAATCTTTGATAAACTTATTTTCCGGCAGAATACATTCTCAGTTGCTAGAGGAATTGACAGTAAAATAGTCCATTTTGAAGTAAACGTCCGACAATAATTGAATATAACTTTCTCAAATAGATGGATTGGTAGAAGCAGAGCTGTCAAATGACCAGCGAGATCACCGGTTCCTACACTATTGGACTTTTTCTTGTGAAGACATGTGAGAAATTAAGCATGTCAAACTAAAATAGATGAATTGAAGATACGCTTGAGTGAAACTATAAGATCCATTACATCATAAATGAGAGTAAAGTGAGAAATTCTGTTTAAATAATAGGCTAAGATTATGCTGATAAGTACTTGGTTCTCACTTTGAGTATTTGCTCAATTAATATTGAAATAGTGGCTAATTTCATTATGAAGTATATTCCAATAAAAAATTAAGTCTTGGCCTATTTCGGATTGATAAATAATTGATATGTGCCACAGATTTTTTTTACTCTCCAACGATGTATCACAAGATCAATGTTTCCATTCAAAAATGTTATCGATCACGTTACTAGCCGAAGTCAAGTGATGGTTGGTATAAAAAAAGTATGTAGTATAAAATGACCCCCATAAATATAATCAGTCGACGTGTTTTAACATTTTTTTGCTAAATGTCCGAAGTCATAGTGGTTCATACTACATAAACTGCAGAGTTTCTGACCATTCGGTTAGTTATCGTTCTGTAATATGTACACTCCACCTCAATCACGCTCAGAATAATTCCAAACGAAAAATTTATAGGTACCAACGCATTATTTAACCCATCCTAGACAAACATTTTCAAACCACTGATTTGAACACAAATATACGCGAACTCATTTACTAATACCAAAAGTAAAGTAAGTAAAATATAAATTACCCTTTTGCACGTTTGACCTTCTACACTTTTTTTTTATTACAATAAACACAAACAGAAGGACCTCAAAAGATATTGATCGCGAATAATCAACCGACATGATATTTATGAAAGATTTGGACACCTTCAATTTGTTCAGAAATTAAATACCATTAAGAACCAGTCCAGTATTATCAACAATACTTTCAAAATTGAGAGAAAAGAAAAAAGAAAATATATGTAGAAAAACTATTAGTTATTATTGTAAATGAAAAATCAAAAAATAAAAATGCAATTCTAACTAATATTACGTCTTTTTGAAATGTGATGGACTGAGTATGTCTTCGGTTATTGTTTACAGCACGCTTTCAAATTTTAATGTTTAAGATTTATCAAGAGATTTA
>WOGO01005167.1:0-12650 GCA_015342085.1 Leptinotarsa defecta | reverse complement strand
TATCTTTAAAATTATAGAATTGTTCTCATTATTTACCTAGGTGTTTTTTCATTATCATTATTTACCAAGGGTGAGAAATATTAATTCTCGTTAGGAGAATGGAGTAAATAATAGCAATTTCTCAGGTTAGTAGTGAAAAAATATTTTTTCGGAATACGAAAGAGCAATGGAAATAATTATGTTGAAAAATTGCTTCCTTAATATCAATATTCATTGGCAGAAACAAATAATTATTCAACAGATGCGTTTTTCACTTTTTGAGAAACCACTTTTTTTTCGAAAAATCTGTATTATTGATCAGGATTCCAGAAAAAAATAATCTCATAAGCAATTCATTCCTTTTTTACAATTTTTTAACAATTATTAGCTGAAATTCAAAACATGTTGATTTCTAATAATGAAAAAAAAAATAAAAGTATCTTATCTAACTTAAGGAAAAAGTAATTTTACCTTGGGTATAATGAGCAATTCATTCTACTCTTTAAGGTTAATATAAACTCACTGTAATTCGTGCTGAAGAAAAAATATTGATTTTGGTGTTTCAGTTTGGGAAGATAGGATTTTTCTACACGAGGTTTCTTGTTCTTCAAGGATCTTTTTTCAAATTCTGAATGTGTGCAATAATTTGTAAGATATTTTAAAAAAACCAACTCGTCTTATTCTCTATTGAACTGTTCGTTTGCGGAACTTGGCTCAAATTGTATATTATTCTGTGATAGATTACGAGTCGAATGACACCCCATCATAATTTTTGGGGATGACAAACTCAAAAGTTGCAAAATGGCACTTGTGACCTAGACTATAATAGTAACCTTGCACTGAATGTGAGTCGAAATGAACTGCCGGGATGCGATATTACTGTTTACCATCTAAATGGATCCATAAATACCCAAGAACGTCATTAGGACCCTTTCGAGATGTTTCGTTAGCAGGCTTTTTAGCAGTTTATTTTCTTTCGCCGTCATCATCAGCCATGATTCCAAATCAACTTTCGGTTTATTATCTTGATGAATCAGAATATGGTGTTTTGCCTGCGTAACTTGATGGATGTTTATTTGTTCTCAAGTAGTGATTTCCAAAATAATGAAACACAAGTAATTCAGAAAAATCATTCAGGCACTCTGCGCGAAAGTAGCGATTATGATCTACACTTTGGGATAAATTCAATTTGTTCACATCCAATGAAAACTAAAACTAAAAGATTCATCGATTGAAAAATCAAATCTGTACTAGGTTATAATTGGAAATAACCAACGAAGTTAAGAAACCAACTTCTTTGTATCAGTCGGACAACTTTTCGATCAAATCTAATATATATTCAAAGAACATTTCAGTTGAAATTATCAATAAAATAAAAGGTTAATTAGAAACCTAGTGTCATGTACCGATCCCAATAATTTCAGACAGTTTTCATTCATTCATTGATCGTTATTCAAGGGATGTTGAGCGACACTGGATTTCGAAATCATATATGTGTTGCGTGTTCTTTAAAACGAGTTTTAATAGCTCGCTTAGTCTGACCGATTTAGTTGTTTTGTGACATTCTCACAGTTCCTCACATGTTTTTCCCACTTTACATTTTCCAACATCTTGTTGAAGTGAGGTAGAAGTTTTGGAGTCTTCTTTCACGTTCAACTTTTTGAAAATATGTTCTTATCCTTGAGTGTATCTTGATTTATACGGAAAGACAATACACTTTGAATCTGTTTTTTTGAAAGGTCGAAGATACACGTAGATTCTCCCTAAGTCACTTTTCCTCATAACTTATCAACAATATATTTCTTGTCCGCTGCGTAAATTCAATGTACTGGCCATCAGTTATGAAAAATATTTTATAGATAATTTATTTCAACGTTTCTCCATAATGATTTTGAATTTTTAAGTTTGTGGAAAGGGAAATTACTCAAAGAACTAATAATACCCTTTGTGTACCTCAACCTTTCCGTCATAATAACGCCCTCATATCATGTACTTATACAAACTTTTTTTTTCATTCAAGTAACACATTAGCATGAGATTTTCACTGGCCAGTTCACAAACTGCAACACGTGTTTCGCTTTACGAAAGCTTTTCCAAACACATTCATACAGGTGTTGCGGTTTTGTAAACTTTTCAGTGAAAGTCTCACAATACAGTGTTAGTTGAATAAGTTATGGATTTTCAGCCAGTGCCTTCACCATTCTTTCCTAGTATATGGTGAAGGCAGTTTGCTTCATGATGCATTTCAAGAAAAAAAAAAGGTTTTGGTTTTCACTCCATCTTTATACAATCAAATAGGGAAACTACCGAGGGAACAAAGTGATTGAGTTCAAAATAAACTCTCTACATGCATATATCTACAGAGTTCATTTTGAACTCAATTGCTTTCTTCTAGACGTCGATAGATTTAACCTTACCGGTACATGTAGCAAGTACACTTCCCAAATTCACACTCACATATTTGAAGTAAAACTGGGGTACAAATATCATACATGTGGAGACAGTACAGCATTACCACTGTTACTATATTTAACGGAATTATATGAAATGAAACAATTTTTTATATGAAAATGGAAAAGTCAAAGCCAAAGCTATTTTTTCTCGAATACTAATCTTTCTTGAAAATATACTCCTTTTCTATTTAATGTTTAGTATTCAATTGTAAGTTTTACGAAGAATAAAAACTCTAAGTCGTCTCCATAATTTATTATCACTCTCATATGTTATAAGGGTCATCATCAGCCAATTATTTAAAATTCTACAATAAAAGAAGAACAACATAACAAAATTTAATACAGTGAAGTATAAAATACTTACACGGAGGAGAAAATATTTTATAATGGAGAAAAGAACATTGTCACATGTTACTAATGAACAAATGGTCACAATGACATGTGAAAATATTTTTTTAAGGTAGTAAAAACGACGGAAGTTTATAACATCTTTATTTCCACTCATTAACATCAAAATCATCAAACGGTACATAAAAACAACTTATAATGAGAGATATCCGAACTGAATTGAATAACAAAGAAGAATCAACTGTCAAAAATATATAAAGAAATAACATGGAACAATGACAAGAGGTTTGCAAACACAGAACACAACAGGAGAAGGACCACCGCATACATATCGACTCGTGTTCTGAGCAAACAGATCCCATATCATCTATATATGCCATCTTATTACAGAAATAACGTTTTATGGAAGATCAAGGCAGGGGAAATTCAGTTAAAATTAAGAGATTTGAAAAACTTTTGGCAATCAAACTGTACTTGTTCATTGAGAGATATAACATTAGGGTTATTAATAGCAGAGTAGACTCCAAAAATATCAAATAAAGTAAATAAAATGCCTATTTAGCAAACGAGTAATATATCTAAATCAGAATCAATATCAAAACAATGCTTGTAACTAAGAATGTGATCAATTAATGTGTTATAATCATCTAAGTGTAGACTCTTGAAATTGTCAATTAGTTTAACATGTTCAAGAACTCTTGTTTTAATTTTCCTACCACTTTATCCGACATACTGAGCAGAACAATTTGGTTGTGAACACGAAATTCTGTAAACGCCTGGTACTTTATCTTTAGTATTGACTAACAATTCAGAAATGGGATTCAGAGTATAAAATGAGAAATTGATATATTTACAGGACCGGATGAGAATATTTGGAATATCTTGTGAAACTTCACCTAAATAGGGAATAGAACGATATTTACTGGAGTTGTTGGTAGAGGTTAAACAAAGATTAAGAAATTTAGTTCTGTGTTTGTTATAGATTCTATTAATTAGATAAGCAGGGAAACCATTATTATGAACTATTTGTTAAGTAATATTTCAGGTGACATCGGAATATTAAATAATCTATGGAATAATGAATTGAATGCTTTAAATTTATGGGAATACGGTTGGCAAGAAGAAAAGGGAATCACTGAACCAGCATGAGTAGGTTTTTTATAAATTGAAATTTCAAGTTTGGAAACATTAATGTTAATCAATAAATCTAAGAAAGGAAGAGAATCGTGATTTGCTAATTCCATAGTATTTTACAGAATGGTGTAAGAAGTTAATAAAATCTAATAGAAGATTTACTTTTTGATTATTGAAAAGTACAGAAGTCGTTCGAATTATGAACTGATTGGTTTTACCGTTCTAACATCTGAGGGTGATAGTAAATTGTGGAGACGACTTTGAGTTTTTATTCTTCGCAAATCTACTGCACTCCACTTTGAGATATAATGGACTTCTACCAGAGGTTGAATTTTGAATATTTAAAACTGCCGCACAGGCAGGCAGGTTTTATTTCTATAAGAAACGTTAGTTGCCATTCTGGAAGTCATCAAATTTCAAACATAAATATGAATGAATCTATAATTGATCTTTCATATTATTGAAGAAAGAGTTTGTATTTTTTCGAAATTAATGAATGCCTCATCAAATGAATATTTGATGCAGAGTCAGAAAATAAGTGAAAAATGTATTTTCAAATTATATTACAACTAGAATATTACAAGTTGAAAGAAAAGCTTATTTTTGAATGATATCTATCAGTACCAAGGGCCATTTTTATGGTATTCTTTAGTTACAATGATGATTGTTGAGAAACGATCATTTTTTCGTTTTTTATTAGCCAATTTGGCACTCAAAGGAGCTTCTTCATCTATTCAGAAATTCAAACAAGTGGTTAACGGTACATTTCACAATTCAGCTTCAACTCATCTCAACAGACTCTCGCTGTAAACGCCATTATTCGTTTTTTTGTTCAAATGTTCCGATATCTCATTTTATTGTGGACATTTCAAATCGTGTAACAGGGAACCGGCGTATCACCCCTAGGGATCCCTACCATTTCCGGATATCCGTTGAATTCCATTACTGATAACGTAGTCATATCACTAATTATCCGGTCGTATTGTTGGAATTGTGGAGGGTCATCCCACGGGAAAACAAATTTGTGTAACCTCTAGCACCAGAGGCGTCCACAGAAATAAATGTATTTGTTAGGGAGGATCATTTAATATTGATGGAACTCAAGGTGGCGAGACAAATGTTATTATTATTGTTTCAAAATTCAAAAAGTTGAAGAACGTTTGAAAATACTTTCCAAGGTTGTGAATTCAATAGATTGGAATTATCATAATAATATAATTGATTAAAATCCATATTATTAACCCCAAATGACACAAATTACTACAATAGTTTTATAAAACCCGCGACACGCAATTAGCTATGCTATAGATTCCATAAGCAAAAATGAAGAATTACTTACATTCACAATCATTTTGTACAACTTCAGTTGTTACCTACTATTAAGTTAGATAACAGATTTGTTAAAACTCATGAGTTACATCAAGCCATAGGACTTATTATCGATGTTGAACACAATCTTAAAATAGTTTCAAATTATTTTTCAGTCTATGTTGCTATCAAAGCGTGTTTTTTTTTAGTTTTTTAGGTTTTTCAAACTATTATTTATTTTTCACAACTTAGTTTGGCTTGCTATTTCATGCCTATTCGTTTTAATTTTATAATATAATGTTTTTATCTGTCAGTCTCAATACGAAATCATTTATTATGGAGCAATGAAGAGACACAACTTTTAGTATAATACGTGACGACAATCTATTGAGATGAAATCGCGAATGGCTCATTTAATCAATTATGGTTCCTCAGATCGTACCCACGTTTACTTGGATAATTGTGGTGATTCTAGAGTATTGAAGTATTTCAAATGTCTGCCTTATCAACCGTCGATGGTAGATTTTATGTCTATCATGGTTGTAACGGGTAATGGGAAACGGGGAATAAGGGTTTGATTCGGGATAGGTTGTCTGATAAACGGCTAACGCATCCAAGGAAGGCACCAATCCTGGTAATTGCTGAAAAAAAACGAATATTTGTTTCCAGTCATGGACGGGATTTGAACTCACGCCTGGTGAGGCCGTTGCCTAGCGCCGATTGTGACTTGGGCATTAACCCACTCGGACAATGAACCAATTGAAATTATTTAATCCGGGTGATCCTGATCAGGATAATGAGATACATTTATGAAATTATTGTATTATTACCGATTCTTGATAAGTTTTCAAAGTTCAAAATAAATATGTCCGCTTAAAGTTAGTCAAAATGGAGTCAAAAGGAGTCGATTACAACAGATATACAAGTGAAGCTAATAAAAGCGTGTTATACATTTTGACATTCTTTAAATTATTCTAATAACACTTTTTTAAAGATTCCTCAGAATAGTTTACAAAACCGCAACACATATTCCACTGTAAAATAGCTTCTTCAGGCGTGTTGATACTATCACATGTATTTCTTAACGTATTTGCAATTTTTTCAACAAAAAATATAATTTGTTTTCTAAATTCCTGCTTATATTCTCTAGTATATTAAAGGGGTTATGAATAATTACTTACAAGGCACACCTTCGTATTGGTTGCTTTACAACAATAAAGCAAGCAAGCAAGCAAGCAAGCAAGGTCAAGTGATTGTTGAGAATAAGTTGTGAATTTTGTTTTTCATTAATGTTGGGTGACTTCTTTTCCGACCTAAACATAATCATCAACCTGTTGTCTCTTGTGTGGCTCTTGCACCAAGTTATTTGGTAATAAATAGTGAATATCTCTGGTAGTGTTTGTTCCAGTTATCAATCTGCTGACCATAAGCATGATAATATATGAACTGAGCGTGACGTCACTTTTACATATATTCAATCTTCAATATAGCCAACCATTTGGCTACTGTGCCACAGCGTCGTGTGACAAATCAATTCCCAAAATTTTCACAACACGTGAAACATCGTAAATCTCTATCTAACATCGAGTGTATGAGTGACGCAAATGACAGGACGTGAATCTCTCATTATTACTGGTGCTGACGCACCTACCTATTATTCATCGACAAAATGAAGCTATCCGTTACAACTTTTGAGGTTGCTCCTAAGAGCAAATCGTTATTTTTTCGGAAAGCATCTGAATTGTCAAATGTATAAGGTCTATGAATCACATGTTAAAAGGTGAGATCTTGTTAGTCTTTAGCTCTCACAAGTTTCGACTTTTGAGAGTGGTCGTTCGTAGGGGTGCGATAGCTGGTTAACGGAAAAACAGATTTCAAACAGAACAGACAGACAGAAGAAAAAAGCATTGAAGAGCTTCGAATTTCATAACGCCAAATGAAAAAGAGTCTAAAACAAAATCAATGACCAAGGATAATGTTTTTTAAGAATTGTCTTTACAACTAATGTTTTTTTGAATTGGAGTAAATAGAAAGTAAGGTTACTTCAGAATTATTCGAATGAAACAATGAAACATATGTACCTCAATTCTCCACTTTTCAACAAAGAGTTGAGATTCACGGCCAGTCTATATATCTTATGTATGAATATTTGGAAAAATTTGACATTCAGAAACTCATTGAACTACAAACATTTATGATTTCTTTTAAAAAAATTGAAAGACAAAAACTGTCATTATCTAAATTGACTTGAGAAAATTATGATATGTGTCGTTAAAGATTTATAATATAAACCACGATATGCATGATATGGATACCCAAACCAAGAAAATGCCATCCATGCTTTGTGGAAAATTTATAGTGTCTAAAACAATTGTTTGAAAAATTTCTAATTTATTCAATATTAAGAAGCTTATAACAGCTGAATATGTCAAGTTTGGTATGAAAACTGAAACGTATTTCATACTAGCTAACAAACTAATGCATTTTATTAACTTCATAACATAATAAATTGCTTATTCAAGTGAGAGTGTTATTGTTTCTCCGTTTAAATCTAATTCAATCGTCAAACCGCTAAACTCAGGTTCGAATTATGCCACAGGTGCCGATATAATAAGTTCAAAAATCAGTGCAATATCAATGTAGACAAATTTTTCTTTTCAGGACTGAATCATGCCTTACTTCATAACACTTCAGACGTGGCGCAGATGACAATCATATATATCTCATGAAATCACACTAGCTGTCAACAAATGAAATTTCAAAGTCAAAAATCTTGATAATGATGAATATTATCGATGAATTTTTTTTCATTGTAGTCTGCATGATAAGCACTATCAAAATATATGTATGAAAATGCAAAACATTAGATTTGACTGAATCTTCATCAATAACAAGGTAACCAATAATTATAATGCTTTATGCAGAGAAATTGCGTACACTGTAAGAGATGGGGAGTATGTTGAATTGGGACGAAGTTGCGTACTTTCGAGTACTAACGGAAAAACAAAAAATTTTGAAATTCTATTTTTTGATGTATCTTGTATATTTGTCGAAATATTAGGAGTCAGTTTACATTGTGACATAGATACTTCCATTGTATTCTCAGAATATGATTATATAATTTTTATACAGAGTGTCATCTGACTTTGTCTCAACCTACTCTGTTTCTTACCGTTCATGAGACCTGCATTCATTCACAATCAAGTTTTTTCAAGATATTGAACTTACCAGGAGTGCTAATAAGCCCGCTTCCATAAAATGTTTCTGAATGACTCTGTTTTGAAAGTCTTGCAACAAATTGCTTAAATATTCGGCCATTATTTTCCGAAGTGTTTGGAAGTCGGAAATCTAATATTTGTACTCTTCGCAATCTTGTACCGTCTCATGAATGCAAATAGCCTGTTTCGCAAATGGTAATCTCCCTATCTACCAGAACACACATCTTAACAGGTTTAGCTTGGATTCCCGATCCGGAGACAGTCTTCATTAGATATACGTCGCGATCTATAAGAACGATCCCGAAATATACTGGCGATGTGTGAGCAAATTTACATAAAAAGGGGGATAAACGACAATGAAAGGATGGAGACCAACATAATCCTGTGGATCGGCCAGATTCTTTTTATTTGTTTTTGATAGGTTTCATTTCGTCTATGTGTTTCATATTGGTCTGTAAGTATTGCATTCATCAATGTCAAAATTAAGAAGGTTTACAAATTTTTCTTCAATTTCATCTGGTGAATTTCAATTTCACCAAAATAAGTGGAAATGAAAACGTATAGAATCATTATAAATGTTTCCAAAAACCAAACCATCTAAAAGAACAATTCGTTCAGGCCAGTCTCAACACCTTACACAGTAGGTTAATGGACTGACACCTATCAGAAAATAACTACTCCTCTGGCTAATACCGCAAAGGGCGTTGGATTATATCCGACAGGTGTCAGTGCAGGATTCTTCACTGAAGTTATTCCTGCATATATGCTGTTGGCGATACAACTGCCGCAATAGATTTTCAATTATTGGAACACACTTGCAGACCGGTTTCGGGCTGTTTGGCCTCTCGTCAGTGCAAGGTAGTGTATATCATCAATTGAAAGTCGATGATTTCCGAAAATTGAAAATCGAATTCCGTCAGAGTATCATTCCTTGAACTAAGCTGAAGACTACAACAAACAATAGGTTTGTCGTCGCCCCATCTGCCTGTGAACGAGGTAACCAACAGCATATACGAAATTTGCCCAATTCCTCGTATAAGGAAAGAAATCTTTCATGTATAGTCAGTGGGCATACTTGAATCCAACGCCCTTCGTGGTATTAGCCAGGTGTCAGGTGTCAGACTGATAGGTGTCAGTCCATTAACCTACTGTGTAGGGTGTTGAGACTGGCCTGAACGAATTGTTCTTTTGGATGATTTGAAAAACTTTCAAATACTAACTTCAAATAACATTATATTCAGTGATTTGACAGGACTTGCTGTCATTATTTTGGATTTCTGAAAAAACTTTTTATATTGAAAAGATATCAAAATTGTACAGAAATGAAAATGCAAAATAGTTTATTGGCATATTCATTTCTATATAATATCCAATATCTTTGATAACATTTGTTAAGAACCTGAGAAAACATTTTTAGTTGGTTTTACCTATATTGATGTTTTACACATGTCCCAACTCCTAAATATAGTGAAAACTGTATTTAGTAATACTAGGAAAAGAAATAACATAAATGAGTAGTGAGTACACAACCAGCTTTCCACTAGAAACTCGCCTAGCCAACTTCCCAAACGGAAAACGCCAAAGTAAACAGAAGAAGAATAAAAGGAAAAATTCTAACCGATAACGCACGAGCTCTGCACCCTCGGCCTCTGCTTGCGATTCGGACTGCCGCATCTGCTCAACCTCCGTTTGGCCCCGCTCGCCGGCCTCTCAGTGTCATCGCTAAGACTCGATCTTTCGCTCACCCCAGAATCGCAGGTTTCATATTCTCCTTCACTGGAATCATAGTTAGAATTGAACGCTGTTGGTTCCTCCATGGCTAGGCTGAAGGTGTCGGCGTCGATGGCAGAACACGGCTCCGGCGGTGCTATCTGTTTCAGCTCTTCATGCAGCTGATCCATGAAGTTGCGCAGAAACTCCTGCGTGTCATGTTGTTGGAAGCCACGGAACATGACATGAACGTTGCGGATGCCTTGCAGGATACCTAAAAATACATCACAAAAATTATTCTATCCTACCGACTGCGCCAATTTTCCGAATACAGTACAACCAGACGGGGACAAAGATATGGATCACATAATTTTCTCGGTATTTCAAGTACATTGTGAATTATTTTAAATAAATATTCTTTATAGATTTATTTAGCTTTTTCATAAAAATTTCAAATATAAAATCACTTCAAATGAGAGTTTTTGAATAAACACTTTACCATTACTAATGTTTTACCTGTTGAAAATATGGTGTGAGTTGCGTTAAATATTGTTGCAACAAACATGACGTTTGTGATTTTTTCAAAATTAAAATTGTTCAATGGAATTTTGCAAGATATTGACAATAGATTGAGATTGAAGTTTAAGAAGGATTTTTTTTTTATCAAGATATCCCTGATCAATGTAAATAGGCTACAAATATTATCTTATCCTACCGATTGAGCCAATTTCCGCCTACAGTACAAAATAGTCGAGAACCACGATATACACTTACCTGACAGTGTCACGTAGCCCCGACCGACTTTCCTCACAAAACATCCATTATTAGCGCGAATATCCCACAAACACATCACATCCTACCTACTGCGCCAATTTACGTCTACAGTAAAACAAATAAGGGCATGGATAAGAACTTACCTGACGGCGTCACGTATCCCTGATTTACTTTCTTCACCCAGATATCCCTCATCAGAGCTTGATAAGTCCTGCTCAAGCCGGGTTTCTTTCCTTCCGACAGCATGTGAACTGTATATGCACATTCTAGGAAGAACTTCGTCAGCGGTTCAGTATTGCTGAGAGCCTGCAAGGCTGCGTTCATGTAGCAAGTGTTGCCGATATTCTGTAGCCCGACGAGGCCACAAGGTTTCTCCTGGTGGTAGCTGTGGTAGTCTTCTCCGTCGCTGGAGTCGGAGGCGTCGCCGCTCATGCCGACGTTCAGTCCGACACTAGGTTCGAAGGAATGACCTGTGAACATATAGGAAAAAAATAAAACATAACTTATATGTTTACAAAGTTTCTCTGGTACTCAGTCATTTCCGGTGAACGCTACTTTGGTAGATTTCAATAGATTTATGCCGAGAATCTACTTTCTGATTTCACCAAACAAATGTGCAAATCATACTGAATGAAAACAGATTAAAAACAAAACTAACCTCTCTCTGGCGTGTTGGTTCGTAAAGTACTGTAACTCCCATGGCCAGAATCTCGAGACCTTGCGGTACAGCTTTCCGTTTCTTGATCGCTATCATTATAAGGTGCCGACTCCATGAAAACTTCTCTCTTGCACTCATGACACCATATTCTTCTAGTCGACAAGTTCATGTGGACACAATGCATAGGGTAGTTCTGAAACAGTAAATATGTAGCGTTCCTATAGAAGTACAAGTAAGGAACACTTGTCACACTTTTGTCTCGTATACTGCACCAATAATATAGCTCATGGATATACACATCGTTTGTGTTAACATAAAGATTCCTTTAAAACAAGTGATTATCAACAAATAGCACAGATTTAGTGAAGGTGAATCTACCAACACTATCCTACTGTTGTACAACCAGTATATTTTGAATGCTCTGGAAAATAAACAAGTGGACGTAATTTACACCGATTTTTCAAAAGCCTTTGACATCGTGAACCCTAAAGTTCTTTGTGAAAAATTAAAGGCAATTGGCTTTTTTGGCAGTTTGTACCTCAGTAGTACTTGGGACCTATTCTCTTCAATATCTTTGTAAATGATATCAAAGAAAAAATTGAACACTGTGAAATACTGATGTTTGCAGACGATCTGAAAATTTTTAGAGCAATAGGTTGAAGGATTGTGCGAAAATTCAAATGGACCTTAACGCTTTTTCTGATTGGCGTAAGATGAATTATTTGGATGTCAATGTGGCAAAGTGTAAAAGTATTTCCTTTTCAAAGTCAATACACCTTTATAAAGCTGGTTTCAGTATTGCAGGGAAGAAGTTGGAAAGTGTACAATCTATACAAGATCTGGGTGTTATTATGGAACACAAGATGAACTTTCATTTACAGTATGAACACATATCTAACAAAGCGATGAAAATGTTAGTATTCATATGCAGATCAACTGAAGATTTTACCAACATTTTTTTCTACTAAAATACTATACTTTGCATTGGACTATTTTTGACTTTACGGTTAATAAAGCAGCTGTTTATTTCGTGCTTAGTCAGCGGGACTTTCAATTTTTTAGTAACAA
>WOGO01005166.1:0-12651 GCA_015342085.1 Leptinotarsa defecta | reverse complement strand
ACTTAATTGTTTATAACTTTTATAATTTCTATCGGCGCGTTTTCGGACCTTTCCTTAAACTTTCTAGGCAAAAATACGAATCGAATGACACCTTGGTCGTAATTTTTGGACAAGTCTGAAAAATGTTACAACAAAAAAAATACATGTGAACTAGACTATTGGCAAAAAATTACGCTATTGAATTATGTGCGGAGAGATTGGAGGAATCCAACCTCATACACAAGTCAATAAAAATATTCTCGGACAGTCAAACGTGGAAACTCTTGGCTCCTATCGAGCAACGATACTAAATTGGTAGCAAATTGCCTAAAACGATTCTCCTCAATAGGAAAACCTAACAGATTTTCTCTGGCAATGATGTTGCGGACTCCCTTGCAAAGGAGGGTGTTGCAAGCAGCTTCATCGGACCAGAACTTGTCAATGGCATCGCTTTAGGCTTTGCTAAATAAAGATTAAACACCTGGGTGGAAAAAAGATTCATGAACTTCTGGCATAATTTTTTAGGATTGGCTCACCCTGAATCATTTATTTACCCTTCGGAGCTTGATACCAAACAGTTGTTGGACTACAGTAGGGATGAACTACGATGTCTAGACCTTCTTACAGGTCACTGTCATTTGAATCATCATATGCAGAGACTTGGACTGTCGAATGACAGTGTGTGTCGCCTCTGTTTGGAAATTGATGAAACAGCAAAGCGTATTTTTTGTGCCTGTCCCGCCGGAGACCGAATCAAGTTTTTAGAGTTCAGCAGAGCCGTACTCTGACGATTTGACCTGAAAGACCACTCACCATATAAACTAGTTGTCTTCGTTAAGGAGCTAGGTTTATTTGGTCGAGTGTGAATAGGTGTGAGCCACAATACACCCTCGCGGGTTTCAGTGGAGGAGCAAATAGACTCGCTCATTTTGGACCTAATTTAACCTAGTACTTTATCTCGTAGGTTAACTTGGCAAGGTAGAAAATAATGAATAATATAAGCTAGATTAGTTGCTTAGAAGTTCTGTACACGACTGTCGATAAGAATCTGTGTTATAAAAGTGATACTTCATTTCTTCTTCAGATTGTCTTCATTATATGGAGCACAACATAATACTATGCTGAGAAATTGTCACTACATATTATCACAAAATAGTAAAATAATGAATCTCTGCTCGTGAAAAGAAGTATGTCCTAAAATACAAAACACAAAAGTGATCATATACAGAGTTCATTTCATAGGGGGATAGTAATCCAATTTACCATATAAACACGAATCCAATTAAAATGATTTTAATTCTACCTTGAGTTTTGCAAAAGTATTTTCACTTTAGGTACAAACTAGAAGCCGATTGTGATCCTTCATCCCTATGAAATTTGGAGATCTTTCCAAAAAAGAGCTGGAATGTTTCGAAATTCTTATACGAGTAGAATCACTTGTCTTTGTAGTATATTATGGTATAGAGATGGCAAAAAATGAATTCATTTATCCTTGTAGAATAGTGTGGTATAGAAGTTCCTGGATTCCATCCAGAAAAAAGCCATCCGCCTGATTGGAGACACGAACATCACTCGTGACTCTGATAGTCTGGAACATCGGAGGAAGCTTAGAGATTTGTCTCTGTTTTAGAGATGCTTCCACAGGAGGTGTTCAAGTGACATTGCACATTTGATTCCACCAAGAGCGGTATATATCAGAAATATGCGACGGACTGTGGCTGCTCGCCGTTTCCAGGTTCAACTCAGTACACCTCGAACTCCATTGTTCAAGAACTCCTGGGAAACTGCGTTCATGTGGAGAAGATTAAATGAAAACGTTTTTTCAAATGAATTCAATCTCCAACGATTTAAATTCAACCTACTTTCGCACAGTCACCGTCCTTAGAGCGCTTCAAGGATTTTTTTGTAGTGCTTGTGTTGTATACTTGAAAAAATTATCATTATGAATATGTATTCGGTGCATCAGTTTGACTTTTCATTGGTCTCCAGTATTGGACCTTCCGAAGGATCCTCTACTGATTCTCCATTCTTCTGCTCTTCCCTCTCCCACCTTTCACATCCGCATCTCTCGTCCCATTTCTCTTTCCTATTATTTCCGCCATTCCATATTTTACACACCTTCTTCATCTCCAATATTCTTTTTTCTCTCTTCTATATCCTCCCCACTCTTTATTTTCGATAATTGCTTCCTTATCTTTTCCTTCACAGTTCTGTGAAACAGAACAACAGTTAACGAAACTGCTGACAGCCTTTTGGTTCAAGAAAAATCTAAATTTTCACTGAAAATATATTTAATACGGTCGTACATGAGAAGCTTTAGTTTCCAAAATATTCTTAAACTTTTCTCAGGCTGTTATTTGTGTATTTGAGTATAACTTTCAATCATAAACAAATTTTCTTGGTACAATTTTTTATTTCTCGAAATGAAGGTACTTCATTCAAGATACGTTCATTTCTCTTTCATCACATTTGTTTGCTGTTTGACATGAAGCCATTATCAATGCATCTTATATTATTATCAAACGTGAAAGAGTTTATGACATGACAGAAGTTCTAACTCTGAGGAGGATAAAATGCATTTACTTCATGGGTTATATATTATAAGCAATCATCGGGAATAGGTAGATTCCAGACCGTTTACTCACTTGTTACAAATCAATCCCCCTCTGATGCGATCATCTCCGCTATATATTCATAAGGATACTGACCTGTTTGTCAGCCTAGACTACAGATCATCGTTCGCTCGACAGCAGGACGGAAATTATTCAAATCAAGCCAATTTGTCGCAATCCAACCCACTCAGCGGTCATCATGGACAAATCCGGCACCCAACGTGTTATAATAGAGCAGGAAGGCCAAGCTGCAGCGGGCCAAATTATCAATCATAATTCATCGAGTGAGCCTACTAATGTATGCTTTCTCCCACAGAAAAAGTGTGCACTACAGTGACATTAGTGTGGCATCTTGTCACAAATAGGACAAAAAAATATCTCATTTTGACTCGTCTTTACTGACTGAAGGGAACTTTCTCTTTTGATTTGCCAAGAATGCTCAAGACAAAATGTGTCTCTTGTATTGGCAACGTTTCGTCTTGTCAAAACACGTCAAGAAACCAAGACGAAACGATTTCTCTTGATAGAAATACTGAGAATTTTGGTAACTTAGATATATGTACAAACAGTGAACAAAATGATGTCAACTTTTAGATAGTTTTTGGGATAACTAGTAGTGATGTGGTCAACTTTGTTGTATAATATTCAGTAAATCACTGATAGATCTGAAGACTTCCTATATTCAATATTCCAATTTTATCGTAAAGCTGGTTGGTGGAATAGCATTTGATTTTTTCACAGATTGCATGTCGTGAAATTCAATTCAGTCACTGTTTCAGCCGAAAAATTATTTTAAATTGTGACTATTTTTTTTTAATATATCTGATACTATAAGATCGAATCGAATGTCCCAATTTTTTTCTTTGTCCATCACAAGACAGATACACTGGTTTATATACTTCCTTACATCCGTGTACTGTTAAAGTGTTATATGTATGTTGATATTTGAAATAGAAAGAAAGCAATTCAGCCAAATTTGCAGAAGAAGTAAATGTATTTTTGAGTTGAATTGAAGATGATTCCAAAGTGTTATCATTACTGCTATCAACGTATGCAAAAACAATGTTTTTGCAAGATTTCAATTTTATTCTGCATATGTGGAATTGGCACCTATTAATTCCAACAATTTGTCTATTTGCCAATTCAAACTAATCTGTTTAAAAAAAATCTGTTTTTCCGTTAAACAGCTGTCGCACCCCTACGAACTACAAACCTCACAATTCGAAACTTGTGCGAGCTAAGGATTAACGAGGTCTTACCCATTAACGTGTGATTCCTAATCACTTGAATGAAATTAATAAGAAACACTTTCGTCTGAAATACCACTGGTAGATTTTATTTATACGACCGGTTTCGGGTTTGACCCCATTATCCAGTATAAAACTGAAATCTGAAGTTTGAGATATCGGTTATATTAGACTTTTAAGGTATGCTGCAAGAACAGGTATTTGAGAGACAGGTAGTAGGGCGAACCAAGATGCAAACTTTTGAAATTACACGCTGAAAATTTTAGGGGTTGTTAAACTCATAAATTCAAGAGAGGAGACCTACATAAATCGAGTTGTTCATTTAGGGGTATTTGTTTCTGGTTTTTATTTGATTTATTAACTTCAATGGCCTCCAACAAATTCATTTTTCTCCCTTCATAACATATGTGTAGGATTTTGAGGTCATCTTCATTTATCTTGTGGTTTGATTCTTGAAGTGATCATTTCATTCAAGTGATCATGAATTACCATAAAGTAAACAAGTCATCAATCACACATATTAAACTAATAATGGTTGCAGAAAAGTTTTCGATATATCCAAGTCACAGATATATGTTACAATTGAAACTAATATCGATTGTATCGTATTTGAATTGCTCCTAAAACCGAACTTCATTCAAACATAATGATGAGATTTTCCATTCAAGATCTCTTTGGTAACGTGAGGTTTGTCAGTGAGTTATCTGAATCATTTTGTTTCAGACCAATTGTCCCACGTGAAACTCTCCAGTCTGTTAACATGGACAAAACCAGCATCCATACTTTTATAATAGAGCAGGAATGTGTGTTTGTTTGAACGTGAGAGTTTGTTTTTCGAAAAGTACAAATCAATTTTGCCTCAAATAGGCTTCATTCCATTCATACAGTTTTCAGCAGATAATCATCGCATTTGCTAAAAATGTTTTGAAATTCCACCATCCATTGAGAAAAAATTTGTCTTTCTTATTATTGTTCGTGGAGAATTTACACACTCTGATGCGTTAATTTGCATTTTTCTTCAGAAATTCAAAGCAACTCAATTTTTATCGAGAAACAATCATTTGTACCACATTGTATTCATTCCTATGTCATATATATATACATTGAGCACGACTAGAACTATAGCCACCAACTATAGACCACCAAAAAACCCGCTGATGGTATTGTGGAAATTACTAGACAAGATATTTGTGACAACAACAACAAACTTCAGAACATTCAAGCACTCATTTGTATCTTCCATAAGTATTTGCAAATCAAATTCATCTGATTTATATTCGGATATGAATAACATAAATCGATTTCTAGAAACGTTTGTGGGCTAACATGATCAAATTACCTTTAAAAAATAAGTCTTCACGTCAAAGTTTTGAATTCAATAAAAATTTTCTTCAGGGCTCAAAAATAAGTTTTTTCGTGTGAATATCATAACTTAATTTTGAAATCATCAGACGGGTAGGATAGCAAACAAAATATTCAAGACCAACACAACACAAATGAAACATTCGTGTTATTTATGTGATTATGTTGCGTGAGAATTGAATATTTTGTCTGCTATAGTGTTTTCTTATCCATCACGTCTGATGATTTTCGAATTCATTTATATTTTCACTATGGAAAAACTCCATTTAGAGCCCTGAAGAAGAATTTCATTCCATCAGGAACTGTGGCAAGAAACAAATGTTTTGCCAAGACAATTTGTTACTCAACAAACGATTCTAGAAATAAGTCACTACACTATTCAACGGTTTGTAAATCAAGATACTCAAGATGTCAGAGGCAAAGCAGTTTTTTTGAACAATCATGGTAACTTCCTTGCCTTAATTTTTTGAGGGTATTTATTTATAACAATTTTCTCACTTTCCAGGAAACGATGATTTATAAAATGTGTGCGATTTCAAACTGCAACACCCTGTTATTTTGGAACCCCTTCAAAGATGTGGATGGATTTTTATTATTTTCAAGGACTATCAATGGATCTAAGTTTCGATAAGGGCCATCAGGCATTTTTTATCAGAAAAGTGAATAGCTCATTCGTTGGCACGAAGTTGCAGCACAATATATCATACAGTGCGTTAGTTATACGATAACAAAAATCCAAATTCATGAATTTTCGACTGCCCCTGTATAATAAACTAAACATATCAACGATTGTGACAATACCCCTCTATTTGCTTTTTTCAAACATTTATTTCAACCCGGTGACAGATTGTGGCAAAATTCTCATGATTTCATTACATACGGCATATTATTCATATGATAAGATCAATAAGTCGTGCACTGTTTTTCACAGCAGGCTTTAAAATTGAGTTGCCTCTATTTTTGTAGTTATAATTTTTACAGTTTGGTATTCTCGAAAGCTTTCCACGCGTATTTGGTGAATAGAGTTAGTTATATTAGGGTTTCGCAAGTTTTAAAAATGGTAAATTCCAACTTAGTCGAGTGAATTGAGATTGTGCGTCTCCAAAATCGATTCGTTATTCAATAGAGCCGGGAGAGTAAATAAAACACATGTACCAAGAAAAGATGGAATATAGAAATAGACGAACAATTTTCAGAGTATGTTCAATGAAACCCAAAAAATATTTTGCGGCAGTTTTCACGAGATTTACACGTTATTATATCTAAAATACTATATGTTTGACACAAAATAAAGTTATTTGCTTCAAATCAAAAATCATAATAACTATTCTCTTCACCGATGAGGCGACATTTACCACCAACGGTACAGTGTCCACACAAAATTCCAGATACTGAGCAAGGGAGAAGCCACACTGAAAGAGACGATATTCATAAAAAATCAATGTCTGGGTAGGAATATTAAAAAACCGTATAATTAGTCCAGGGTTATTTGAAAACACACTAAAAGGTGGAGGATTTTATAATTTTTGACAACAAAATTCGTGTATTTCATGAAACAACTAAGTATTGAAAAAAGCAGTAAATTTTATATTTCAGCTAGACAGTGCCTCCATTCCACAATGTGATTGCTGTGCGGCAATATCTTGATGAAAAATTTAAGGAAGACACAACCGTTTTATTTGTTGGCCCCCTCGATCACCAGACCAGACTCCATTAGATTTTTTTCCTGTGTGGATATTTGAAAGAAAGTGTTTATAGAAATAGACAACGAAACTTGAACGAATTGAAGGTAAGGATAAGGCAAAAGTGTTGTGAAATAACACCAGGCCAATTAAGGCAGACCCGCCAGAATTTGAGAAGACGTTATGAAAAATGTATAGAGCTTGAAGAAGAATATATTAAAAACTTGAATATTTGAGAAAACTGTTCCATTTATCATTTGAATTATGTCTGTTGTTGGTAATTTTTCAAAAATTAAAAACACGTTTTCAACTTTTGATTTTTTGATTTTAATTAAACTAGAGACAACTCCATGAAACGATTTCAACCTGTGTAACTTCGTAGATGAGTATACAAAGTATTATTTCATTGAATGATTATTTGAGCTCTTCTGAAAAGTTCATAGACTCTCATACAGGGACAGTAAAAAATTATTGATTTGGAAATTTCATATAACTAACACCCTGTATGAGATATTGGGCTGAAACTTGGAATCCAGATTTTCGAAATATTCCCAAATCGAATTGGGTATTTACTTTTCTGATAGAAGGGCCTTATGGTCCTCCTCGAAATTTCGACCCATTTTTCAGGTCATAGTAAGCTTCGAAAATGATAATAATTCATATCTGTCAACATATTTTGATAGAGCTCGTCGAGTACCACAATTTGAAATTATCATTTTTCAAAATCAGTTCATTGGTTGGATTTTCATAGAAAAACATTCTGCAGATGATTTGCAGTTCATCTGATGGTGAAGCAAACCAACATAGGACCCTTTTTCAATTTGTAATAGTTCAGCATATACCGGAGTTTCATTATTATGTTGTTGAATAATTCACCCCATGATGATGCTGAAGAAATATGTATAATAGTAAAATTTTTTTTGAGGAAGATCTCTTTAAAATTGTGAAAAGTTTATCGCAACCCAACCCACTCACCGGTCATCATAGACGAATCCGGCGTCCAGCGTGTTATAATAAAGCAGAAAGGCCAAGCTGCAGCAGACAGAGCTAGCATAATCCATCGTTACTGCCTTCTAATACATGTTCTCTCAAAATAAAAGACGCACTGCACTGACTTGTTGCGCCCCAAAAAAGTGTCAGAGTGTGTGATGCTACCCGTACGATTGTGTGCTACATTACGCCGGAGAGAAAAAAAAGAATCGTTTCTGCTATCAAACCGTTTTCTCCGGATCGACTCAATGAAAAGGTAGATACCGCGAGCGCTGACGTAAATTAATTAAAACCGTAATTTCCTTTATTGTTTTTAACGATTTTACGCGACGAATGTTCGCACTCCTCAGCCGATCCATTAATTCAACTTTATTAATTCCTGTCGTGATTGATGGTCCCAGTCCCGCGTTACTCGACGAACGAATAGCGTGAGCGATACCTGTAGAGCCTCTATCACCCGATATAGAGTACGATAAGCGATACTATGCGATCGCGGACCGCATCTTCGCGGTTATATACTCGATAGAAGCATTGCGCGACGACTAAACTGACTCTCCGATCGACCCTTCGGCTTTCCACACGCCCCGCATCAGCGCGCGCAATGTTTCGCGTTTCTACCCTTACTACAGGTGGTGCAAGTCACAATGCTTCCGAGCGACCATTGAGGAAAGTCTTTCATACACACCATTTAGTATTTTCTGGGCACAACATGTCAAGAAGCGATCCGTCAACGCTATCTGCTGACTTCCGGAGATACGGCTCGATAGGGTGATACGGGGGTTAACAGGTTTCCTTGTTCTCTCATTCCCTTGTTCAATAGTAATTAAGAGGATACCAGCTTGTATTAAAGCTTTCAGGTTTATACCATGTGATGACTATTGATTATTATGTATTGTTGAAAAATTTGAGTTGATTTTTCTATGATCCATAATCGTTTTCAGCTGATTATACACAGACTCAAAAGTCTTTCTTTGTTCAAATACGGGTGTCCATAAATCTTGGATTTCTACGCCAATCGGATATATGCTTATTCTATATCCAAGAAGTTTCTGTGGACTTTTTTCGCAAACCAGTTTTTCTATCAGAGTAATTTCAACTTCGAACAACCTGATGTGTTCCTGGATCATGATGTGTTGCTCCACTATTCTTGAATTTCTGGTGACTAATAGATGATTGTTCTAGTGCTAGACAATCTAGAGTTCCAACATCCTGTTAACTTCATCTACCTACGACTTGCTGCACCCAAGTAAAATTCCATGAATGCAGCTCTCAGAGTGGTGTTAACATTTATTAGCTGGATTTTCTTGGGGTTGGTATAAACTATATGTGCGGATCTGATACAGAATTTGATTCTGTACTGAGGTTATCATACACTTTCCAACAGTTGGATTGGTACACTGACTGTAAGGTTTTGATTGTCTCTGTGTTAGGTAGCATCTGGGCTCTTGTTTTCTTCTGATTACGCAGTTGTAAGAGTCGCTAATAGCATTCAGACGCCAGACTTCCGTGAGGCTAGTACGAACTGCATATACAGATTTGTAACAAATTTTGATTTTTTGGTCAACGCAACCATTATATCAGTTACATTAGGGCTTCTGTTGCTTCTGTTTCTTCAAGTATTCTATTTGGTTGATGTTGCAATACCTATTGTTGTATTGATGATAGTGGAATTTTTCATAACTATTCTCTATGACCTAATTTTCTGGAGACATATGTTTTCCAATAGTTGTTGATTTACTTTAAGTCTTGAAACGTAGAATGGAACTCAATTGCTCAGAAAGCGGGAATTTCATGTAATGAATCATGATGTACAAAGTTTTCAGTAAGGAGTATACTTCTAATTCTTTAGGCTTCCATACTATCATGGTCCGACAAATTTATCAATGAAACCTTGAAGATTTCATACTTATTGATTCTCCACGTTGACCTGATTGGGTACGAGATAATCCAACGCACCAGAAAATTCTAAGAACGTCAGTTTTTAACCAGTATCTCTCCTAGGCATGACTTCAATTTCTGGCCACCGGATGTTGTATTGGTAAATCTAGATATGCTTCACCTATTCCGACTTTCTAGTTCCTCCTAGATGATTGTTCTTCTTCATCAATGATTCTGATTCAGCATGTACGATCTGCTGAATTCACATGATATATCAACACAGATCCTAGGAATATTTCTAGCTCTCTGTGGTTAGGTTTTTGTACAAATACCTGTTATCTTATCCGTTTCATCATGAGGGTGAACTAGATAGGTTTGAGATAATTTTGTATTTTCTGTATTGGACTTTGTGCTAGGGTCAATAACCTCTTGAATTGTTTAGTTTTGTATTATAGACTCACTGTATGTTCTAACCAAATAGTGAATTGATGATAATTGGATCATAAACTGTCCATGGCTTCATTCTTGTAGATACCAGTCCAACTAGACTTCTTGATGGAAACTTCAAAAAGTATGGAACTGAATATCTTCCAGCTATACCTTAGAAAGCAACTACATTATCTGCAGTCAGTGAGAAAGTTGTTCATTTAAAACAACACACACTTTATCACTATTCATCCATTTGGAGATAAAACACTCATACTCAGGAAAGTCTAAATGAGGAACTGGATCCTCAAATAGCCAACACATTGGTCAAAACATGACCAAGAATTTTGAACTGCAGAAATTTCCATAGGGAAAAATTTAAAGCAGTTCATGAAATTTTCAATACAAGTAGAGTCCCCGTGGGTTGGCCTACCTATGGGATGCGTCCCCAGGTGGCGGATAGGGGAACGGCCAGGGGACTGGAGGCCCTGTACAGGAAGCCAGTGTGGCTCCTGAACAGTGGCAGAAATAAGTAGGGTGAGGGGAACAAAAACTCCCCAAAAGCCTCTGCAAAACATGCCACCCAAGTTAAGGTATAAGGAATCGTGCTGACTGCTGAATGGCCGCAGGGTGATATGTGGTTACGAACAAACCCCTGAGGAAACTGAACGAAACCTCATCGTAATCAGCCTACCTCTGGTAATGCGAGTGTCCCCTTGACACTCGTGGGAACACACATGAATGAAACAATCACAAAAAGAGAAACAACAAAAGCAAAAACAAATCCTGAGGCTGGACATAGGTGCTCAACTCAATCTAAGGCTGTGGCATGAAGATAAATGCCCACCCCAATCTACGGCTTGGAATGAGGTTGGACATAGCAGATCACCCCGTGATGTAATACAAAGGCCAATATGAAGGAAAGCGGCAGAACTATCAGCTTCTTGTGGGTGCCTAGATATTGTGGCATAAAGAACAATGAGGATGTGGATAAGGCAGCTAGAATGATTGCTAACTCTAACAAATATGAAGATGTACCACTCCACTCAGAAGATCTGTAGAATTTTAATAAAACCAAAGAAGTATCTTACTGGCAGACTCTTTGGAATGAAACTGATATGAAACTGAAATGCTCGAAACTAAGTGTGAATAAGCGAATCTCACCATTGAAATTGACCTGGAAAGAACAAGTTGTTCTCACGCGTCTGCGAATCGGCCATACAAAAATAACACACCTTTACTTGCAGCTAGGAGAACAACAACCTCTATGTACTATATGCCAAACAGTACTAACGGTACAACATATACTTGTAGAATGTCCAAAATATGGAGAAACCAGGGGACAACATATAATAACTGGGGCAATGAAAAAAATTCTATGTGATGATAGACGAACGTTGAGCAACATGATGGCATTTTTGAAAGCCGCAAATATAGTAGATAAAATTTGAAAAACAGACAACAAGTCCGCGGCTAATAACCTAGCAGTTGATGCCGCAAAAAAAACAGAGGCCAAGGCGTAAGCGCATTTGCGGCGCCAAGGCCAAATGGAGAAACAAAGCAAAAGGTGCAGAAGTGACAGCAACTATAAGTGCACCTTCTCCTCCCCCACTCCACCTCCAACATCAAGGGCACTTCCTGCGGCGGGTGCCAAGAGCTCCGCCTTAAATAAAGGCAAGAAACCGGCTGCCTCTGCAGGAAAGCTCCCCCATTTGTGCACCTCCACGGAGGGTACTCCAAGAAGGTTGAAGAAGCCGCGCAACGACAGTAATGTCACTGCACATTCCAAAACCTTCGCAGAGGCCACCCTGAGACACCTCTAAGTTGCCAAAGAGAGTGTATGTTCGGCGGGTCTTGACCTATACTCTCCAATATATAGGAGATGTCTCCTAGTGACCTGTCATTCTTCCTGGAAAGGACAGGATGGACGATGACCTAGGAGAACCACTCTTCGGGAGGATGTACAATAGGTCACATGTGGCGTAAGTGCTGTGAGTCTACACTCACCTTCCCTACTCTACAGATACAGATTAACACAATCAAAGTCTAATACATTTTCAATATTTTGAAATATATCAAGTGAATTCAACATCTACCTTTTCATACCTCCGAATATATCGCAATATGCATTTTTTCAACTAAACACTCAATTAGTTTTATACTAATAATAATTAAACCTTTCTTATCCGTCTTCTGGCTCATACTGGGAACGCATATGAGAATCAACAAAAAATGACAATCTCCATAAAAATATTTCATTACCTACCATTCAACTTTTTTCTGAAAGTATTCCAAAATTCTGAACATTCTCTCAACATATATTTCATCAGTTCGGACTTCCATTGTCTTCCATTATTGTATGTTATTTCTTTGTAATTCCAGTTTTTTGGTTGATAAAATTGTTATTTTCGGTTAATCTTTTTGATTTTTTTCAGGGTTATCAAATCAATTTATATTATATTAGACAGTGGAAGT
>WOGO01005165.1:0-12652 GCA_015342085.1 Leptinotarsa defecta | reverse complement strand
ATGGCAGTGAAATTGTTCAGCTCAATTTATTTTCAACGCCAAAGCATAGACAGTTTGTATTCTCTTTATTATTGACTCAGAGAAAAAATAGTTATATGAAAAACCCAAATTAAATCACCTTTCATTTCAATACACGTAACTATATTGTGTAGGACTAGAGAAAGAAAACTCTGAAAAAAGTAGAATCTGCACAAATCAAAAAACAACTTTCTGATAATAAAAAATAAATCTATAAAAGAAAGTAATTCTATTAAAAACTAAAAACTCTGGAAAAGTAAAAACTTAACATTCAATCGTTTCTTAAAAAAAGGTAAAATGAAAAATAATTCATTTTCCTCTACTATATTTTTAACTAAAGGGTTTTGTAAGTTAACAAGAGAACATATAACTTGAAATATTGCAGAAGAGAATTTCTTCATTGAACCAGGAATTAAATTCAAAATTCTAAAATTTTTGCATTTGTCCGCTCTACGTGAATTCTGGGTCTTGCTATCTCTAATGTCCTCATGGATTCACTTTCAGTGAACTGATTGCTCATTAGAAATGAAGGCACATTAATGGTCACTCCAGGCTTCAAAACATCCTGGTTCTAAATGATTATTCAATTTACTCATCAGAAATATTTGCTTGTCTGACGTTGAACCAGGAAACATGTTACTTACAAATGCTATAACGCCATTTGGGGTAACTCCCACCAATACTTTATAAGTATTTGCATGCTTATAATTGCTGTAAGTTTGTTGGATTTGTAATTTTTACCTCTGTACAGTCAATTATAAGCCTGCAGTTGGTAAATGATGAGAAAGAATTAGGGAGACATGTTTCAATTTTACATTTCGATGGGAATTTCGTCATAAACTCACTGTAAAGTGTTTTATGTATAAGGAGAACCCAAGTAAAAAAACATTTGTAAATAATGTTGGGCTGCAATTAAACCGAGTGGCAAGATCTGAGTGGGAAAAATTCATTCTCAACTTCATGATATAAGTTGTATAAGATCTGGTCTGTTTTTGATATATTTGTATGAAAAGTTTTGCCCTGCCACAGATCAGTAATTGCATTAAAATTTTCAACACAAACCATGCTGAATTTTTTATCCATATTTTTGCTTATTTTTCATTCCTTGGAATTTCAAACATGTTGCAATTGCGCGGATACCTATGGTAACAACCAAGATCAAAACAATGCACCATTTTCAGATTTTCGAAATAACCTTTTCCAACTTTGTCGGTATTTACACGTGAATTTTAAATATCCCGCTAACTTTGCTGCCCCACCAGTAATATACCACTCTTCAATCTAAGACATGCGTTACATGAATTTTGCAATGCATTTTTATATTGACAAATTCATAGCAAATTATCCATATTTTTCAATTATTTTGTATCAAACAGGTAAAGGAAACTCCATTTCATCTTTTTTATGTAAAATCAGTTCTAAGGAATAAGATTGAATACCTGAAAAAAGGCGACAAAGTCGAAGAATTTTTAGTCCCATAAGATTTACATGGGAAATTAAATGACAGGTTTCCGTGATGGACCTGAGTTCGAATTTCGCCCTCGAAAAATCCTAACCTAACTAATATGGTATATAAAGCATGAATAAAGCAAAGAAGAAGACACAGAAACGGATAATAAAACCGACGCAGGGTTTCATAACGCAAGAAGACTTGCGTCTGCGGACGAACCTCTGTATTGTACTATTCTATGCTTCTGTTCCATAGCAGCAGTTATGAAACAGGAGGAATGGTTTACTGTGGAACGATTATCGAATGCGCCTGAGAAGGAAGCATTGGCCATACAAGAATAGACAGAGAGAATTTTTGGTTGAAAAAATCTGTAGTGGAAAAGACTAAAGGGTCGAAAATCTTCCTATCAAACAAGAAGAAAATACATGCTATTTTGTTGAAACTGGGTAAAGACCTAGAAGCTAAAGCCAAAGTCACTGAATCCTACGATCCCCTCCAGTTTTCCTATACAAACATCGGCCATTTTCTTAATAATTTAATAGATTGGCTTTAAATCGGTATCTTTAATATTTGGAGTTTTGTTTCAAATGAGTAGAAGTTATTGTGATTATAGTGTATGAACGGTGTTTTTAGTTATAAAAATTAACTTATACAAGTAGGATTTCACAATTCTATTATGGAGGAAAATGAGGAAGCTGGCCCTACTGGTAAGTTTTCATGCATATTTTTCAATGGAACGTTAGTTTTGTCTTTATTATCTATTTAGTACGAAGAACTCGTTCTGCAAAAGCTGCTAAAACTTCTCCAGTTGTAAAACCAGTAAAGCATAAGCCTGGTCCCTTATCAAGGAGAACTCGCAAAAAAGTTGTTCTCATGGAAGTAGAAGTTTCCGACGAAGACGAGGAAATTCCACAAGAAAATAAATCTACTGTAAGTGATGCTGACGAGAAAAAGGTAGAAGATAAGTTATTGGAGTCTCCAGATGAAAGCAATGATTCCGTTGATCAGAAAAGTATTAATTCTCCATCAGGAAAAAAAACAAAAGTAAGTGACGAAGGTGAAGGAAATCAAGACCTGAATGGAAATGGAGAAGACGGCAAAACCACTAATTTAGATGATTCGATAACAGTGGTAATTAATCTTTCAATCAATTGTATGTTTTTTTCGTAACTATTTGCAGTCTACTTGATAGTGTTATTCACTCTTAAGTATCTAGACTCACAAATTTTATTTTGTTGTCTTTGTCTTGTCAGAAACCTAAAGTTTTCAAGGGCTTGGTTTTAGGAATAATAACTTGCAAAATACTAGTTTTTTTCCATATTCATCTACTGTGTGTTGGTAAATATTTGTTCTAGGTTTTTTGAATAATTCAAATTATACTTACATATTTTCATCTGCTGATCCCAATCTTGAAGGCAAAAGTTACGTTGGTCTACTTTCAGAGATATTTATCACTTAGAAGTCTAAACTGTCAAATGATTGATCAGGGGCTCTTTTTTGCTGATAAAAATCATAAAAAAGCATATAATTTTCACACATTGAAAACTTCTGTTTCGTCAAAATACTCTTTTTCGGAATCATGTTCTCAATGATATTTGTTACTTCCTGACAGTTTTTGTTATTGGCAATATCGCAAAAAGTAAATGTCAAGAAAACTTTGCACTAGAAGACTAAAAGATTGCCACTATTTTATTACTTTCATATTCATTAATTTGTAAATGTTAAATGAAACTTCATACACTACAAATGTGGAATCAATTGATAGCACATTCCAAATGACAAAAATAGGTGGCATTCCTTATCTTTTTTATATCCATCTAAATTTGACATTACATTCATTCCTTTTTACTATTTTGAACTAGAAAGTTTTACACGCCTTTGAAAATTTCGAAGCTTTATGAAGTACAAGTCAGGCCCTGTGACTGCTTCACCCCTTTCGAATTGTGATTGTGAATTGTGAAGAGTAAAATTATTTGAGTATAAAAACTCTAATATTATTCTACTATTCATTGCAGCTTCAGTGGGTTTTGATAAAATGGGTTTGTATCTTATTTATATTGGCTTTAAACACAGGTGTAACTTAATCAAATTTTATTTTTGGGAAACTCCCCAGTCTCAAAGCATTTTTTGTTTATTATTATGGCTACATGATCTGCCAATACCTTTTTCAAGTTCTTCAGTATTTTATGGCCCAGTTCATACACATCGAGAGCAGTAGTACTATCAGATAAATTTGCTATAATATTAATTTCTAGTATATAGTATGTAGGCCTGAAAAAAATGCTTTTATGGATCCTCGTGTGTACTACAATTCTTTCATAATATATGAATCGAGTATAGTGTGAGGAGTTGTTGGAGAGGGGCTACTTGATAACTAGCCAAATAGTATTTATTCTTTTCATAAATGATTTTTTGTTTATAGGTTCTTTTTTCAACTTTTATTTTGTGTGTTGAATCAACTTTCTGGTAATTTTTTATAGTCAATCAGAAAATTCAGATTTTCTCTGTAGTTTCTTAGATCTGCATTGATCGTTTTTTTTTATCATATTTTTTTTGTGAACAATTTTGTCTTTTTTTGGAAAACATTTGATAACTGTATAGTGTTAATTCTAGGAAATAGTCAAACATATCATTAGTATTATCAAATTCAAGTAAGTCTTCCCATTTTATATTTTTCAAAATAGAAATACATTGATCAATAGTTACATCACAGAAAGGCCTATATTCGATAATATGAGTATTTACGTATTCGGCAATTTTTTTTTACTGAAAATAGCTATTCTTGATTTCCATATGATCTGATATATAATACTCTATTTGTGAAACCACACAATCACTATAGGCATATGTAATGCAGTTATCTGAGCAAATAATGAGCCTTATAGGTTTACTAATTAAAAGGTAGCAACGAAATGATTTGGTGAAGTTTTAAGTTTTCTAATTTCTTGAAAGTATATTCATTTTTAACATAGATACTTGGTAAAAGTAAGACTCCAAGTAAACTCAAGCATATGAAAATGATAGAAGGAAACGTGAAACAGATCATTATTCCTCAGAGTTTTCTTTGGCGCATGTAAGTGAATCATCTCAAGAAGTTCCAGGCATGTAATAAGGCTATTAATTTATTTGTATATAAATATAACATTAGCATTATCTCTTCTTCTACTCAACAAGCCTACGTTAAGACTGTTCAAAAGATTTGTTTGAAGGTAGTTGACAATGTTTCGTGGTGCATTTCATCAGTTCGGATTTCCATTGTCTAATACGATATAAATTAATTTGAATTACCTGAATCTGTAAAAGAATTCAAAAAGATAAGCTGAAAAAAATAATAATTTTATTAGGCAAAAAAACTTAAATTACAATGAAATAAAATACAAGCAATAACCAAAAAATAAAAAAAGGACTATTAACACGAGATAAAAATTAAAAAATCATTAACAAGAAAAGAAAATTCCTAACCAAGTTACTCCAAAACGTTTCTTTTGTTAGTATCCATAATCATCTTCGGGTGATAACTGGACTCCGAGATCTGACTATTTATAGGTCATTCAAGTGCTTTCACCTATCCCCTCTTCCCCTTCTCTGCTTCATCAGTTTCAGCAGAAGCCGACCGTTTGGCGGGAGTTGGTCGTGTTCCGCTTGATTAGAGGTACCCATATGTTGCGTATCTCTACGCTAACTTGGCTAAATGCCAGTATTCTTCCTTGTTGAAACACTGGTTTAGGAGAAAATTTAAAGAAGCCACATATATCTGTTTAAGAATTTGTTTTTCCGTTAATCAGCTAACTAACGAGGTCTTTCAACGTGTGGTTCCTAACACGGGTTGGATGATAGCAAGTGAAAATCGATCGTTCAACCTGCGGTTTGAGCCACCAACCAAAACGCTGTTCGATTTGAGTGAGTGAACAAAGCACCCACATTGAACCGATCGGCTACCGACCGTATATATGTTTTCAATAAGCGAAATCAATTGTTTCAATGAATTTTATCTAATTGATACTTTTTATATTGCAATGTTTTTCCAAAGCCAGTGAGAGACAGTTCAGATAGAAAACAACTGATATGTTACTATTTTTTTAAGATTAAAAACTATATTTTGAATGTTTTATAAATTAATTTACGTCATTTTCCATATGAAAGTTCAAATTTATTTTGTTAAGGTTTTCAATGATGTTGAAATGCTGGAAGAAGCGGACGTAGAAAGTAACTTAGAGGAGAAAGGTGGCAGTGAGGAAAGTAGGGTAGCCGAAGAGAAAATGAATGTAGATGAAGAACAACAACCTGAATCAGCAAAGCTCTCTTCAGAAAAGAAGGAAGTGAAAGTAAAAACATCCTTAAAAGAAAAAGCTCCACTTGAAATACCTGAAAAGAATAAGCCTGAACAATCTAAAACAGAAACATCCAAAGAGGATTATTCTAAGAAAAAAAATGCAACAGATGAAGGAAAAATTAAAGAATCTGTAGCCAAAAAAGAAAAAGCTACTGAAGAGGGGTCGTTAAATGAAAAAAAATCTGAAACATTAAAAGAAAAAGAAATGAAACACGAGGAGAAAGCAGTTGAAGAAAATAAAAGTGACGTCAAAGATGATAGGATTAATGAAGCACCAAAAACACTTGGATCAGAGAAAGATTCTGTTGAAAAAAATGAAACGGCAACTAAAATAGAAAAAGAAGAATCTATCACAACTAAAGAAAAACAAAAGGTAACCTCTTCAAAAAAGATTGAAAGTGAGTTGTCACCTGTGGATATCAAATCTGAAGACGAAACAGCTCAAAGTACAAATGAAGAAAAAAAATCTCAAAGTGCAACCGAAGAAAAAAAATCTCAAAGTGCAACTGAAGAAAAACCTAAACGTGAGGTTTTGGAAAAAAATATATCCAAGATTTCGGAAGATTCAACTGAAAAATCTAAAAAAGAATTGCTTACTGAAGAAACGCCTAAAGAGGAGCCTAAAACTTGTTCGGATAAAGCAAAAGAAGAAAAGGATTCTGAAATAACCAAAATGGAAGTTGACGAAGTTCCTGATGAAAAACCCGCCTCTGTCGCTCAGAAGACATGTTCAGAGGTTAATCTTGAAGAAAATAAGGATGAAGCACTTAAAATTGCAAACGACACAGAGACAACTAAACCGAAAGAGGAAGAGAAAGAAAGTAAAAAGGCAGATAAGACAATCGAAGAGAAACAAAAAGGTGATCCTGATGCTGAAAATATTTCTGAAGATGAGCTTCCAAGTGTTCAGGCTGCAAAAGTTCCAGAAGCTGAAGAAGTTTCTGATGAAGAATTACCAGGACCCAAAAGAGCAGAATTACCAGCAGATACAGAGGTTGTTTCAGAAGATGAGCTCCCTAGTGTGAAGAGTGAAGGGAAAAAAGAAGGTGTAAAACGTAAACTAGATGCTACAGATTATGATCCTGGCTCCCCTACCTCGGAGAATGAAGCTCCTTCAAAGAAACCTTCTCTTGAACCTGCTGTAGAGAAAGAAAAGGAAGAAAAACCAGCAAAACCAAAAAAATTACCAGAGCTGGATAAATATTGGAAAGCTGTTAATGATGACCCCACCGATTTCACTGGGTGGACCTACTTGTTACAGTATGTTGATCAGGAGGTAAGTCATCCTAAAAATACTTGAGTATAATTTTTTCCAATATCTGGCTAGTAGATAACAATTTCTTTGTTTCACTTCATTGGACTTATCACATTAATCTCAACGAAATTTTCTCATTAAATTTGAGTTACATTCAAAACATTGTTCTTCAGAGTCAGTCGCTGAATATAATTCTATTTCAGGGGATTTCTTGGTTTGGTTGGGGCCAAAAATGCTTTTTTTCTGTATGTAATATCAGGAATCAAACTACTTGAATTAATTAAATTGTTGAATCAATATCTATGCAGTTAGAAGACTTCTTTGTTGCTGCTCAACTTACATGTGCAAGATTTTAATTTTATAGGGTAATTTCATAACTATTAAAAGTACTAGCCTTCGTTGACACAGTTTTCTTCAATCTGAGTTACGTGGATTACTTTTTTATCATTATTATAGATTTTCGAAAATAACGCCATATTCTAATAAATTGTATTATCACTTCAACGTTTCAGGAGCCATCCCCTCCTATTTACGCCACTATTCAGAGAAATGGTTACAGTGTTTTGTTTGTATGCTGAGATTGAACTTAGTTTTGACAGAAAAATTATTTGATTTTCAGAATGATATGGAAGCTGCTCGTGAGGCTTACGATGCCTTTTTATCTCATTACCCTTACTGCTATGGGTACTGGCGTAAGTACGCTGATTATGAAAAAAGGAAGGGCAACAAAAAGAAGTGCGAGGAGGTAAGAAAAATTTTTATTTCAAATATCAAATATTCGTGGAATGCTTTTAACTTACATATAATTATTTTGCAATTCCTACAGCTCGGCGTTCGTGCGGCAGCTGAAAAAATTCATTATAGTAGTGAATATTATAATTATTGTTATTATTGTAATCTTATTATTTGTATGTTATTTAAGTTGTTTGTTAATATTTTACACATCATTATTAGTTTGATATAAATCGAATATGACATGCAAAATGTACTGGGATCGTAAAAAATCAGCGAAAGAGTCCTAGAGGTGATCCTTGAGGCTATCAGCAAGCCAGCGTCGCTGGAAGGGTTTTTATACCAGATCCAAATGTAAGGAAATAAATAATCATCGTGAAATAGGTTTCATGTAATAATATAAATCCTTGATATAGACAAAATTATACTTTACATAAACTATCTCTTTCAGCACGAAAAAACCAGTTGATGTGTATTTATTAGGTGAACCTTGGTAAGCACTTCAATACACATCATCTGTATTGTTGTTCTCAAATTTCTAATCTAAAATTCTGAAAGGTGTTCGAGAGGGGGCTAAAGGCTATTCCATTGTCCGTCGACTTGTGGATCCATTATCTAACCTATGTAAAATCTACAAGGACCGATGACGAAGAGTTTATCAGGTCCCAGTTTGAAAGATCCATTACAGCATGCGGGCTTGAGTTCAGGTCAGACAGGCTTTGGGACTCATTTATCAAATGGGAGGCAGAAGGCAAAAGATTACAGAGAGTAACAGCAATTTATGATAGGTTGTTGGCAACTCCCACTCAAGGCTATACTAGCCATTTTGACAAGTAAGTAAAGGATAAGTAAATTTGATCTCTAATGAAATACCACTTGCATTATGGTATTGAATTCTGGGAAAGTTATCTCTTTCATAGAAATTTGCTTGAAGATATATATCCAAAATTAATCATGCCATTAACAGCTAACCTTCATTTAAAGATCGTGGAATAAATAAACTTTCTGACAATATTAGAAATTTTGATGTAACTAATGATATACAGTGTCGTCCCCAAAGTATGCACCATATGGGAAACTTATTTATTAAGGGTTTTTTGACAAAAAGTTATTCTTGATAAAAGTTTGTGCATCCCCTAAAACTAAATATGCACTAACAAAATACAGTAAAACACACACACCTAATATACGAGGAGTCTTCAAATATTTGATTTTGTGACTAGAGTAAAGTACTCTTATTTTGAAAAATTTCGGGAAATGTTATTTGGAAAAGTTGTTCAGCATTGAAAAATACATTTAGATTTGAAATCATGGCTATCTGAGTGAAGTTTTATTTTTCTACCCTTTTTTTTAAATGAGGACTACGAAAAAAAAATTTTTTAATGATAAATAGACAGCATCCTGTATACAAAGGTTTATTATAAAAGCCTGTAATATGAATTACACAACTATGGTGTTAACCATGGTCAATTTGTTTGAAGAATGATATAATTTTCAAAGTTATTGGTGCAAAGTTATTTTTATTTTCTGTTAAGTCAAAATTATATGGTATTGTAACAAGAACTCGATATTCAATAATATCGAATCACATAACATCAAAATAAAATAGGCATTTAGGAACAACTTCACTGATTTTGGGGAATTATTTTGGACAAGAAAATCTCCAGAAAATCAATGAGTTTGTTCCGAAATACCTAGTTTATTTTGATTTTTTGCGATTTGATATCATTGAATATTAAGTTCTCGTCACAATACTGTATAATTTTGAGTACATTTCGGTGTTAACAAAAAATAAAAATAGCTTAGCACCAAAAACTTTGAAAATTATTTTACTCTTCAAAAAAATTGACCATGGTTAACACGATAGCTGTGTATTTCCTAATATAATATGATATAATAAACCGTCGTATACATATATAATGAGAATTATTGCAGATGCCGGTTTTAGAGATCATTGCAAACCCATATTTATTCAGATGAAAATAATGCCTTTACCAAGTATATATTTGTTCAATGCGCTTATTGAAATAAAGAAGAAGTCGAACTGTCTCTTAAAACAGTCGGATATTCACACTTATAATACCAGGCATGCCGATAAAATTCGAACGAATTATTTTCGATTAAATAAATCTCAAAAAAATAGTCTTGATTATACGCTTTATAATAACCTACCCAAGGAGTATAAAAATCTTAGTTTGTCCATGTTCAAGAAAGCTCTGAAAAAGTATTTTTTGAAACATTGTTTCTACTCTGTAGATGAATATCTGAAACACTTACGTGAATCTTCCATGATTTGATTACTTTGACAACTAAGTAACATTATCGAACTTTTATAATCTATATGTTTTTATTTATACATTACTTATATTCTAGTGCCCCGGCGTTTGAATTTAATTGATTGTGCTGACTTGCTACAAACATTTTTGTATGTAACGTAGTGAAATAAATTCTATTCTATTCTATATTATCCAAATTGATAGAACTTTCTCGGAAGGCAGTGAGGATAGATGCACTTTCGTTAAAAGTCACCATTTCAAATAGTTTACATATCGTTCGTTATCCCCTTAACAATCCATGATTACTCTCATTACATTCTTACATTCATTCTCTCATTACATTCACATTCAGATTGTTTTCCAAAACTTCAACACCTTAACAAAACTGAGTATAACTATTCAATTTTTTCAATTGATTTTCTCCATTTGTAGGCAAAACACATGAATACAATAATTTACTGACTGATGAAAGTTTTCAGTAGTTTATATTAAGCAGTTAAATTTTTAGGGGTGGACTTTCAGTTTGCGCTTCTTCATACTTCAGCGGTTTTTTTATGTAAAAAACACAAGCACTTCAGGAAAATCTTCGAAGCGCTCTAGAAGCGCAGCTCTCCAGATGAAAGAGTTTTCAAACAGTGAAATTTGAGGTATAATGAGCTGAACCTCAAAACAATGAGTCGCAACACTCTTTGTGGTATCAAATGTGTCAAGCTATTTCAGCACCTCCCGTGAAAGTATCTATAGAAAAAAGACAAATCTCCAACCTTTCTTTCGATGTTCCAGGCTATCAAGGTTTCACGTGATGTTCGCGTCTCCAATCAGGCGGATGGCTCTTTTCTGGATGGAATCCAGCAACTTGAGGATATGTTTAGGGGCAGAACTCCATACATGAGAAGAATACTCCATGATATGAGCTTCATTAAGCATCGAAAAAATCTGAAGTTTGTACAGTTTTCTGGTTCAGAATATTGTTTCAAGCTTTTGGAAAGCATCCTTTGTAATCCCAGGTACATGATTGTGCCAAGACATATTGGTGTCCATTTTAAAATCCAACAAAAATGTCGAAGTAGAAAGAGGAATTGTCTGTCCTGACATTATTTCAGCCGATTCGGAGGAATTCATCTTTTTGAAAAAAATGATACCTAGGTTTTTGTGGCATTGAATTGAAATTGGTTACTTTCACCCTAACTCGAAATCACTTCTGAATTCTCATTAAGATATGCAACCTCCTGCTGCCGGTGAAAATGAGCATCCACGGCCTATGTCCTTGAATCTGAATGGAATGACGAGGAAAATGTGCTGTCCTCTGCAAAGCGATATATAGGATTTTGGGTTTCTTCCAATAGGTCGTTGATATACAATTGAAGAAGGGTTGAGAGATCCCTGACGAACACCAGCGTTGATGGTGAAAGTATTCGACAGATGGCTACAAGCAGGTGATGTTCCTTCAGGAAGCTGGAAAGCCATACACAAAATGATTTGACAAGCCATAGCATCGAAGTTTGATCAGCAAACTTTGCAGCTTTGTTCATTTTTCAGATTGTGGAAGGTTTTATATCAAAAAAACAGTGGAATGTAGATTCTTCAACCAGCTGAATCGAACATATTTTGGCCCTATAATTTTGAATATTTCTTTTTTCATACGCTTTCATTTCATTTATCTTTCACATATTTCAAATCTATTGACAATTTTCCAGCCGGGGGACGTTCGAAACTGTAACATTAAAAAAACTGGAGTTTTTTCCCAACAACAAATCGTTATTTTCAACACCTAGACACGTGTTTCGATCACCAAGTGATCATCTTCAAGAGAAAGATTAAACAGGAAACTTCCCTATGCTAACGCTATTTATGCTATACAAGTATACCATACAGGTAACTATACAGGTACCACACATACAGGTATACCACACCTGAATTAATTTTATAATTTGCCTTATCTATTATTTTACAATACGTCCTCATGCAATATTTAAATGTTATAGCTATGTAAAAAACAATTTGGAGCTATATAAAAAATTAGTTTCACAATATTGCCTATCTAAATTTATTTTTACAATGTGTCTTTATGTAGTAATCAGTAAATCCAATAATATTATTTTAACCAGCTATATATTATGCTATTTGATATTGGTTCGTCATCGTTATTCATAATATTATTATGTTTACTTATTTCTACACTCTCATAGGCATCTAGTTGCCTGTTGTTAACTTGTCTAACTGATATTAATGAACTGAAGACTATAGAATGGTTTTGTTGCAAAATATGATGAGCGACTGCTAATTTTTCGAGTCTTCCATATTTTCAGTGTGCTATGTGTTCCTTGTATCTTACTTTAATAAATCTTTTGTCTGTCCATAATATTTTGCATCGCAGTCCTTACATTCAGTTTCGTAAATTCCAGACTTTTGCGAATTCTCGACTTTGTCTTTTGGACATCCCAAAAGGCTCTGTAGTGTATGACTTGTTTCAAAAACCACCTTCATACCTAGTTTCTTGAAAATCTTTCCAAAGTTCTTTGTATATTGGTGGTATGGAACTGAGATGTATTCATCTTGGTTTTTGTCCTTTCTGAAAGTCGAGATTT
>WOGO01005164.1:0-12652 GCA_015342085.1 Leptinotarsa defecta | reverse complement strand
AAAGGTCATCGTTTCGTATTCCTTGCAACATTATAACTGGAGCTCATTTTATCCACAATATCGACTCCATATTTAGTAGTATTATAAAATAAAATAACTTCTGGTTTACCAGTTATTGGATCGACTGTATCACTGTTGTGGAACGAAGATATCATCAGCACATTCTTTCTCTTTCTAGGCACATAAGAAGATGCCATCATATGAACACCAAACCCAAAAAAAGAGAAGCCTACAGGACGATCTTTAGTATGTGTTAAAATTTGCGGCAGTTCTCTTTTATTGCTGACAAACCAGCGATCCATAGCAATATTCTCCAAACATCAAACCGGGGATCTACCTAGATTGCACTGCCATCTGCTAACAATAATTCTCATAAAATAACAATCCCCTACAAACTCTTTCCGTTCGCCGCCAGATGACATCATTCAAATGAAATTGCATATGCGGTCGACGGTAGTCTATTGGGACAAAGGTATGAAATCCCAAAATGCAAAAAAAGATATTATGGTAAAATAAAGTATGAATTGTACCTTTTTGAATACTTGACAGGTACATAAGATGGCAGATCTAGATAAAATTTATTTCAAACATACCAAGGTTTATTGTATTTTGCCGAAACTAATAGATCACCGTCGTGCATCAGAGTGTTAATAATAGAAATAAACAACTACAATTCACATATTTCAGTCAATAGATTTTGTTTAAATCAAATCACCTGTTCTATCCTTTTTTATTCAATCATCGCCAATTTTATAAACGTCATTGTCAGATACTCAGTTAAAGGTTTAATGTAGCTCACACTCGACCAAATAAACCCAAAGTTCAAGATTCTCTCCTTGATACCCGCGACAACCTTCACATATGAGGGTTTTAACACGTCAGCTACACCTGACGATGACTTAGATTCACCCGTGCAAGGCTTTTTCACCTCTGGTTTGGTGAATCATCACTTGAGCGAAAACGTTTGCTAACGTGCTCATGGGGGGTTTGTTCCTCCACCCGAGACAGATTCTACGTACTCCGCTCAAAAATTTGGTGCAAGGCGTTTTCATAAGGTACCCTGCTCTTGAGAAGACGACTCAGTCGTTTCCTGGCTGCACCACCAAACCTTTCTTTCAGGTTCAGTCATTGGATCAGGAGTTGGAGAGTCGAGAAGCTCTCGCTCCTGATCTGAATTCATAGGGAGATCAGTTGGAGTCGTTAGCAACACATCCATCTCCCCTGTAGACTCGCTCCTGATCTAAATTTACAGGGAGGTCAGTTGGAGTCGTAAGTTCGACATCCATCTTATCTGTAGACTCAGCGTCAGAAAGAATTTTCAAGTTTACTCTATCCATAAAAGTCTCAAGAGTAGCTAGGAAAAGAAGATCAATCACGGCAGAGCCCCGCATTACCGTGACAAGGCGATGCTACGACGAGACTGCGCCCGGTATCTCGAAGGTTCCGTAGTGACAGCTGATAGGCTCAGTCTCATTCATCCTCTCGGCACGAATACACACACCTCAGGATTAGGCCATCGTTGGGATGCTATTCAGTTAGGGATTAATAGAACCACAAGTGATTCTGTTATTCCCGTATCCACGTGGAAGCAGGCATCCGATGGCCGGTTTGCTCAACGCCCACATCCCAAGCCAGTGCACTCGTCAAAAACGGCATGCACAGTGGTTCAGGCAGTGAAAGTTGAACAAGGACAGCCAACCCGCCATGTGTTTGTATAGCTGTTATCTCCCTGACTGGTAATAATAATAATACGTTCCTTCTATGTTTTTTACCACCTTTGTTCATAATTAACGTTACTGCAGTTTTGTACTATAAGGACATTTTCAAACCTAAACTTTGAACTGACAGGAGTTTAATATATTAACCCTTATATACTACCCCTGTAGGTACTAATAGAGGTACTAGGCTTGATTCAGTAACTGAATTTACAGTTAATAATGCGGATGTGCCAGTTTGAAAACCGATAAGTAGAGACAGAGTAGAGACTCACTGATTTTTAAATTGGCACATCCGCATTGTAAACTGTAAATTCAGGTACTCAATTAAGCCAAGTACCTTTATCAGTACATACCGGGGTGGAACATAAGGGCTAATGTAATGAACCATTGTTAGTTTAGAGTTTAAGTTTGAAAATGTCTTTATAGGACGAAACTGCAGTAACGTTGGTCATATAAATAAACACGGATGTTTGTTGGTTGGTTGGTTGGTTGGTTGGTTGGTAAGTGATAAACTTCTACATCGCTCAACCGATCGTGATGAAACTTAACATGTATAAGTAATTTTTCATAGAGAAGGTTTTTAAGATATCAATTTTTCTGAAACCCACCACTAGATGGCGCTGTAGAAAAATTTTTCGAAAGCAATGTTCTATAACGCTGCGCACGCCTAAGTTCGTTGATTCTGATTCTGTCAAAACATTGGAACAGCTGCGATACGGCAACATAGTACTAGTTACAAATAAAAGTGGTAAACAACATAGAAAGTTTCAATTATCTTTTCTTCATCATGATTTCCTACTACATGATAACGGCTACATCCACCAATTTAATGATACGTTCGTTTGCAATTCTGATTCTTTGCAGACATAGAAAATAGTAGTTCCAAGTAATGAAATTACAGAACATGCTGGAAACAAGTTTTCGAAAGAAATCTGTTGATCTCAAATTCAGCCACACAGAAAGAAAAAGATGAAGAGATATTTACAAATCAATAACCAGTATCTCGAAATTTGAAATGTCATTAATGAAAAAAAATACATTAGAATGTCATGAATACTATATTTCGAATACTAATCGAGTCCGAGTGGAAAAAATGTTCTGAATTTCCACCGTCATGTAATATCTTCCCAGAAATCATAAAAATCTATGAATATCACATAAAGTTAATTTTTTCTTCTGATCACCCTGTAAACAGTAATCTGCAAGTATTTTAGGACCGATCCATAATTCCGATCCGGCACATTTGATTCAGTATCTCGTATGACAGACTCGTGACAAACTGCGTGTCATATTCATTGATGAACCCAATTTGCAACGCGTAATTACTTTTGGATAAAGGGACGTAATCACATGGATCCATAACAAATTAACCAGGAATTAGTTTGGATAGATTTGAAACTCGCAGTTACGTTTCTACATGCTTCAAGGCATTCGTAAAACGACTATTCACAGATTGCTGATTTCCATGCTCTATTTCCCAATGCCTAGGTAGGATTCATGATGATCAAAGAATCCATTCCGTGAAGTTAACCTATTCAATTAGTGAGGCGGGATATTTCGACCCGTTTTCCCTCGGAAGGGAAAATGAATCTGTCCAGTTATTTATGTTCAATATTTTTTGTTTAGTAATGAATTAGGTCCTGTTGATAATCAGGGGTTTCATGATTTTCCAAATATTTGAGACAAATTCAATGCAAGAAATAGAAAACTTTCAAAATATACTTTTTTGTAGAAAGACTACAATGAGAAACCAGTAAAAGATGACAAAAAAATTACAGTATCATCAAAAACTATGACACATCTAAATATATACAGATAAAATTGAATTTGAAATATTCTTAAGAGAGGTTAGTTTTTCAGAAAAGATCTTTCTGACTTTCAACTCGTCCATTTCCATACAACTCTCTTATAAGTCACTTTGAAAATGTATGTTATTCACTGCAAAAAAGCTACTGTGATAGCAAAAAATGTCGTAATATTTTCAAAAATTAAGTTTGTGAAGATCAAATAGTTTCCGATGTAGCTTGTGAAATCACTCTGGATTTTGATTAGTAACGGCCTAGTCGATCAGATTAACCTCACTTGATAGTATTTTCATCGTAAATTCAGCCTAAGTTACAAGCTGAAACTTAACATCACATCAAGCAAAAACCTTTTTATATTTTGATATGAACAGATTAGGTTAAGTTAGGTCAAAAGTGAGTGGGTCGATTCGACCGTCCACCGCAAACCGCAAGGGTTTATTATGGCTCACATTTACTTACACTCAACTAAATATGCCCAGCTTCTTAAAGAAGCCGACTAGTTTGTATGGTGAGTGGTCTTTCAGGTCAAATAGTAAGTGTACGGCTCGGCTAACCAAGGTATGCCCTGCTCTTTCGCCAAACAGAGGTGACAGACACTGTCCGAATCTCTGCATATGATGATTCAGATGACAGTGACCTGTGAGACGGCCTGTATGTAGTTTATGTATATTATAGTCCAACAACTGTTTAGAATCAAGCTTCGAAGGGTAAATAAACGCCTTGAAGTGAACCAGTCCTGAAAGATTCTGCCAGAAATCCATGAATGTTCTTGCCACTAAGGTGTTCTATCCCTGTTTAGCAAAGCCAAAAACGATGCCATTGACAGATTCTGGTTCGATGAAGCTGCTTCCAGGGAGTCAGCAGCTTCAACTGGCCTTCCAGGCCATTATGGCTAGGAATCCAGACCAGAGACAATCTGTTAGGTCTTCCTATCAAGAAGAGTCGTTTTCGGCAATTTGTTACCAATTTAGATCTTGCTTGGTAGGAGCCAAGAGCTTCTAACGCCGCCGCTTGACTGTCCGAGGATATTTTTATTGACTTGTGTATAAAGTTGAATTCTTCCAATCTCTCCGCTCACAATTCAATAGTATAATGTCCACTTAGAACACGGTCGTGTTCATTATACGGTAGGCAAGTTGACATCACTGTCCTGGGCATGCGACTAAAAACACCTGCACCAGAACCTGAAGGTGTTTTTGATCCATCTGTAAACAAACAACTATCTGCTCTTGATATTTCTCTCGGAGGATCCATTTCTCTCTACTCGGGAACAGTACTTTATAAGGCAGTTCGTAGTTGATAGTTGGAAGCATAAAGTCAGAGGTCATTTTCAGAATGAGTAGCGGGGATGTTGATTGAAATGTCTTAAGAAATTTGCAGTTAATGAAATTCTGGTACCTCCGAATATTTGTTAGGAAAATTCTTGAAGATGTGCCTCACTAACAGAGTTATCGAGCAATCTCCTGATGATGCTAACTTTTCAGTTAACATTTCGTCTATTCACAATTTTCGCCTTTGCAGATAATTTATTCGAAATACCTATTGAGGCATCATCTTTATCCGATTTGTTTTTGATTGTCCAGCTCATTTATTTCAAACTTCTAATCATACCTCGATATGAGACACACTGTATGAATATTTATCACGAATCAATTCTCTAAAATTTTAGATAACAAAATAGATGATCAAGAAATTCGCTGTCCTATATCCGGAGGTGACAGAATTTCAATAACAAATTAACTTAGAATTTCAGGAGTCTTTCCAATTACCATTTCTGCAATCCAAATTTTCCGCCCCTGTAGGGAATTTATCCGAAATACTAATTGAGACATCAAGGTATCTCATCGCTTCTGCCTGATTTGATGTTAAATCTTAGCTCGTTATTCAAACTGACTTCACAATGAAAATACCATCAAGCGGATTTATGGGAGTTTATTTTTGCTTTTTCTCTCTCTTGAATTAAATTTGTTTCCAAAAAGATGAATGTTTCTGAGGCGATGCGATTATTTATGAAGCCACTTGAGCTAAGTTGAAATTTATTTTCGACTCTGAACAACTACTAATCCAGACTCGGAATATCTGGCTCTTGCGGATGATGAATTTATTTCACAGACATTCTTATGAGAACTACTTGAGAATGGAAGAAAAGTATTTGATATACCCACTAATTTTTTTCACTAAATTATCTATAAAATAGTTATTCATTCAACCAAGTTTTGATAGGTTCATTCACGCATTCAGATATCTTCGGTTAACAAATGAACCACAACCAGCTGACTGATCAAAAGAATAGAATTTGACCAGGTTCTATGAACCTGGTGAAGTATTAAAATACTTTTGATGCAGTGTTTATAACTTTTGGTGTTTTACTGGAGTTATATTCAACACCTCAACACGTATTTCAATCATCATTTGATCATCTTCAAGAGGAAAATTGAACTTGAAGTATACAGGAAACCAAAACTCTCAAACAGGTCCTTAATAAAAAATCTAACAACCAGCCACAACAAAAAAAATGGGTAATCAAAACGTTTGTTGAGAGAGCACGATGTATTTGTGAACTTGAGAGTCTTCCTAGGGAACTCAATGACCTGAAATATGCCTTCAAAGGGAATGGGTACAGCAAAGGAGCGGGCCATACAACTAAGGAGACAGAACGTCAAAGTAACCCCAGATAGGCTGGTCAACGGAAAAGCTTCTCTTCCCTGTGTTGAAAATGTTACAGACAGGATTACGAGAATCTTAGAGAGACATGACGTGAAACCAATGTTTAGGTCAACAAAAAATAAGGTCAGCTGTGAACCCCAGAGAACCCTGAGCAATACCCTGGGTATACCAGATTTCTTTTAGCTGCGAGTTGGTCTACATTGGTATCATGAAAAGGAGAGTGGGTACCTCTCCCTCTCAGAACACAAGAGATTGTTTGTCGACTCGGCTACACTGACGAATCAGCTGTAGCTGAACATACTCTGAACAAACGCACATACACTATCTCATTCGAAAATACAGTGATACTTAATATAACTCAAAACTATTATCCAAGTGTATGAAGAAATTGAAAAACACAGGGCTAATTTCAATAGAAAACAAGAGGCAATGAACATCAATGAAATCTGGCTACCTGTCCTCACAGGTACACAAACAAGGCCAGGTAATACAATTGGGCGAAACCAAGTCACGCCCTCTGATGATAATATAAAACCAGAGTCAAATGCGAGCATCGCATCGAATCGCAATAAATATAAGATTTCAGGAACTCTGGGGCAAATACATCACTAGAACCATAAGAAACAACAACACCGCAGCAAAAGAGACACTGGCCACACCCTGGAGGCCCCGCGGGGGCGCAAGAAGGATTCCAAGGAGAAAATTCCCATTTCCTTCAGCCAGGCTACTAGGAGCTCTGGAGGATATTCTGGAGATGTTCCAAGACATCCTGGACGAGTTCCAGGTGAAGGACAGACCAGAGCCAAGGAAGACCTGAAAAAAACCAAACACCACAACCCACAAAGGATACCAACGCAGGAATGAACGAAGACCAATTGACCCAATCAACATAGGACAACTCACAAAGAAGACCAACACAAAGAACGAAGGAAGACCAATTGCTTCAATTAACATAGGACAAACACCCAGCGACACCACAACAACCACCAACTTAGATTAAGACAACACTAACCCAATATTATTAGTCTTTGTGTTAAAGTAAATTCATAAACTAACATAGCCCCTGAAGAGGCGCTAGCCTTAAGCAGGGTACCATAGAATGAAAACATGTTAAACTAATAAACAAACTATAAGAGATAAATGAACGTATTCGATTCGATTCGAGCATCGTAGTTAATGCGGGAGCACCAACATGAAAATTGTGATGGTTACCACATTCCCTTTGATAATATCTACCGCAGTAGTAGACGAAACATCAATCATAAAAACTTGCAGACCATGACCAATAAACCTGAAAAATAGCTTTCACACAGTTATCTCCGACCATGAAAGTTCACATTTTTTGTCAAGGCAGAAGTCGTTGGAAACTTGGAATGCTTGGTATCAGAGTATCAGTATAAAATCAATTGTGTTCTGTTCCAAACTGTGGTATTGTTTAACATATTCTTCGAAGAGACTATTTCGGTATTTTTCATTTACAAACATGTGAGTACGTCTCTCATTTTTTAATGTATTTCCGTGAAAAAAAACTATTTGTACATATCAATAATGAAATATTACGTAAGCAACGATTTTCTCTTGTAAATAATGTGAAAAAATTCCATGTACTTTTAAGGTCGGTTCCATATTTTGTACATATTTGAATAGGTGTATTTTAGTGTCAAAGTATAATAAAGGCGATTTTATCAACAGTGTGCTTAATTTATACATAATCACTTTTATCTCTATAAAAATAAACTGAATCTCATAGTGTACCTGAACTGAATCATAGTTCAGTTTTTTTAAAACTTCTACATGAATTTTATGCGTATTTAGTATTTTCATGATATTTTCTGACCTATAATATCAACAAAAAAAACAAAAAAAAGACATGTGCCCATCTATAGAACCCTTTATTTTACATATTATAACCTTTTGCTCAGTGAAAAAAGTTTTCCCAAGTATGTGAAAGCAATCTAAGATGGTACCATAACCCAAAATTGAAGACGCAAAGAATTGCGTCCTATAACTTTCTAAAATTTCGAAAAAGACTATTGCTCAACAACTGAGAAAACACTTTCCACAATAATAATGTCCTTCCAATTACGAAATCTGGTTTCAGACTAAACAATAGCTGTACTACAGTTTTATTGAACATATAAGATGATAGCTTCACAGCATCGGATATAGACGAAATAACTGTCCTAATATTGATCGATTTAGTGAAGCTCTTGATTCCTACTTCGGCATTATAACGGAATTTCTCACAGCAATTTGAAAGTTTTTGATTCATATCTTCCACATAGACAAGAAATTGTTAGAGAACAACATATCATATTTCAAAAAAACTTCTTCAGGTGTCCCACAGAGTTCAATCATTGGACCTATCCTCTACATAATTCACAACTACCATTTGACAACCTGTTTAAAAAAACTCAAATATCATATGTATGCCGATGATACACAGTTGTATTATTCTTTCACCCCTGACTCTATACAGCATAGCGAAAATATCATAAGGATAAGGATTAATCAATTTGTTAATGTATCGAAGAAAAGTGGCCTGGAAATTATTATTTCCAAATGCTCTGTAATCATATTTGGAAGGATAGTCACAAAATCGAAACATTGATTCAAAGATCATTTGGCAAAATGAAAATATCATGGCCTCATAGGCAAATTTCACGATTGAGATTCGTTGATACTATCTAATTTTAACCATTGTGACGTAGTATATCATTATTTTCTGAAGAGGAATGAGCACCAACAAATTAGAAGAGTTCAAAATTCTTGTTTGAGATTTTCGTACGGTATCAAGAAAAGAGAACCGATTTCTCATACACTTGAAAAATCCAGGTGGCTGAAAATGTACATAGATGGACTCTTCATTCCTCGACATTATTTCACAGAGTTATTGTCAATAAAACACCTCCCTTCCTCTATAACAAAATACCATTCTCCAATAAATTAACGCACCACATTGAAATTTCAAAATATTTTGTTGGTACATTGTTATATTTGGTAAACCCCTCGTATATTCCATTTGTGAATGCGATATTTCTCGACTGGGGTTCAACGCTTTAGTTTTCTTTCACAAAAATATGAGAAGCACGAAGTGTAGGTACTTGTTGGCTTAGCAAATCTGAACGGTTTAAAGACGTGTACTTATTTGGTTAGGTACTGTTTACTTGCAAAGGATCCTTAATTGTGTTTATTATGGAGTCAGTCACGTAATTCAACACATATTGATAACAGTAGTCCATAGTTCATTCACCTAACTCTGAAAAATGAACAAATATAAATTATCAAACCAATCCATACAAACAAATAAAAATAACTTTCAACACATTCAAATAACTGAGAAAAGCATGTTTTTTCTTATGATATATCTGTTTACGGAAAGGTCAATCAACATGATAAAAATTGTTTTCTCAACGGAAGTATAATCTCTTTAATTTTTATTAGTTCAGTTTTATGACAAAACATTTTGTATAAAGTAGAATATCGATCATAGGTTTATGCGCCCAATAAAAATTACAGATTTTTAGTCAATTCATATTTAGTTTCACACACATTTTTCTCGGGAGTGAAGAATACTTTGCATTTCATTAGTTCGGACTTCCATTGTCTAATATGATATAAATTGTTTTAAAATCCCTTCTGTTAAAATCAATGAAGCGGAAAGAGGAAAGGGGGGATAGGTGAAAGGTGGAAGCACCCGAATGACCTATAAATAGTCAGATCTCGAAGGAATAAGTCAAGCTATCACCGGAAGACAATTGTGGATACTAACAATCGAAACGTAGTGTAGTAACTTGGTTTGGAATCTTTCAATTTTTAATTTTCATTTCTTGTTAATAATTTATTAATCTCGTGTTATTAGTTCAATTTTTTATTTTTTGGTTATTTTTTCATTGAAATTTCAGATTTTTTCTTAATATAATTGTTATTTTTCAGCTAAGCTTTTCAATTTTTCACAGATTCTTTCAGGGATTTCAAATCAATTAGTATCATAATAGACACATCAGTACATATGTCATATTATAACTAATGGAATGCACCACGAAACATTGTCAACCACCTTCAAACAAAGAATATTTATATTATAAAGTGTTTATGTTTCAGGCCGTATTTTATCAATAAAAAATAATGCCAAGATTGAAAGTATCCAAAAAGTAACCAAAAACTAATGAACTTTTTTAATTCCCTAATTTTAAATTTGTATAAAAGTTTCCCAGCATAAAAACTAAGCAGGTTATAACCACTTTTCCATTCACTTCATTCCTTTGATTGGATTTGTCAAAGTTTGACAGATTCTAAGTGCTTAGTTTGCAAAAAAATTTATGTGAAAATAGGAATGGCATTTTCTTCAAAATAACTCAATAGTCATAACATTTTTGAAAGAATATCATAGCTATTTTTAAGTATCGTTAATAGTTTTTGAATTAACTCGAAGAAAAGGCAACTTTTCAAAAAATTATAAAATGCTTTAGCACTTCAAATTAAAATGTCTCTGAAATTTCAATCGGTTGAACTACTACAGCATATTACAAGTTATTATGTATAATAACAACACTTCCAAAATACGAATCATGAAATTATAAAAAAACAACAAAAATTAATTGCCTCTCCGGGGCCACTTCATTGATTCCAGTGGTGCATTTGATTTTTCAGCTGCAGGAAAACCCGGAAAAACCTGTAGCACCACATCATCTGAAGATCTTTATTTGCCAATGGCCTCTGGAGACACCCTACATTTTGTTCCATGAGAAAGAGAGAGAGGTCATTGGCAGATCAAGATCTTCAGATTATGTGGTGCTGCAGGTTAATACAAGTAAATTATTGAAGTGAATTTTTAAGTGATGATGTTCATTTCCAATTGGAATGGTAGTTAGGAGAGAACCTTGACAAATTTTGTTGCCGATGAAAATTGGGATAATTTTCGTCATACTTTGATTGGTTTTGATACTACGGACTTTTGTGAAAAATCATTATTAGGTCTTCAAGCTCTTCAAAGAGGGTTCTTTTAGTTTTTTTTATTCACGTCAAAACTTTCAATTTTGACGTTCGACGAATAAGAATCAAAGTTCAACTAGCTATTATTTCATTCATATTGGATTTATATAGGTACATGAATCTATAATTTCAATAAATCACATATTTTTTGAGTTATTAGCGAGAAACCTCTGAAAACGTTGGTTCATTAGTTTAGAAAACTCACATTTTCTCCGCCAATAAGTTGAAAAGTATTGACTGTCGGTAAAAACTGTATGTACATTATAAAAGTTTTTAGAATTAGTCAGTATATGCATTGGCGGACTCATTTCGATGTCTACTGATACAGGGATATGTTAATACAGGGTCAACTTTCAAGTAGAGGTTACCCTCTCTTTATGGACATCGGTCCTTTTTGGCAAGGGAAGAAGGGAAAAAAGTAATCCACTGGACTAAACGAAGAAATTCTACTTTGAAAATGAGAGAAAGACTTGAAAAATTAGAGCTTGAATAAGCTTGCGAGTCATTTTTTCCCTTTGATTCGGGAATTAGAACTGAACAGTCACAATCTGATAATTTATCAACAGCAGAATTGAGTTCGAAAACTATCCTTCTAGATATTTCAATTTCAATTAGGATTTAACTTGACAGAGATTCCTTTCCTGAATTGATACCTGACGTGATGAAATATCTACTGCTCTATATATGAATCTGTTACTGACTATGTATTCAAAATAATATTTCTATGTAGCATCATTCCACTGAACTGTTTTCAGTTTTCTTCACTTACCGTACAAATCATATTTCCAGTCCATTCTTGGAATCACCAAATAATTTTATCCACTCATTTGACTTCATGTATTCATTCATTGATGGCTTTTATAGTATATCGAGTGATCCAACGAAAAGTATGCACCTTGCTTTTCTCCTTTTTTTGTAACTTAACGCAAAAATGCTCGAATAGGTCAATTTTGCTTTTGAGGGGGACACATTTTAGATGTATTTTTCTATCTGTGTCTTCACAGTGAGTAACAACCCTAAAATTTTAAATGGAAAGTGGGATCGAATGATATATCATTTGAAAGGGCATAAAATTCTCTTCCCAATGATACCTAATTTGTTGTATTTACTAGAATAGTTATAAAAAAAGCAAGAACATTTACTCGATATTTCTGGTGTTAATGAAAATACGGAAAAAACGGGCATTTTTATCACTACTACATTCCTCAATTTCTCTCGTGCGTTTTTTGGTTCAAATAACAACAGCAGATAAGTGTACAAGAATTTAGGCAAACGTTCATTGATTCAGTTCGGTTGCTTTTGAAATTATTTCATCTTTACTGTAAAAATGGTTTATTTCATTCCTGAACGAGTTGAAATTGTTAAACTTCATTATCAACATAATAGTTCCAATGATACCTAATTTGTTGTATTTACTTGAATAGTTATAAAAAAAGCAAGAACATTTACTCGATATTTTTGGTGTTA
>WOGO01005163.1:0-12654 GCA_015342085.1 Leptinotarsa defecta | reverse complement strand
GGCAAACGTTTTCATGGCCTAAGAAGATGTTGCGCGCTTATCATCGACATCGCCTATTCAACATGGAAACTACCGTTTCAATTTGACAAGCAATAATTCATAGCTGTTATCATATAACCAAGGAAATTTTTTTCTCACTATAATGCAGAATTGAGAAATTCTAAGTTCTGAACATACAGAAGCGATGAGACAAGTGGAACATTGAAATATATTAAAAATGAAATGAGATATTTCCTAGATTCACATCAAAATTTGACACATGCCAAATTTTTACATAAATGAAAGCCAGTCTGATTAGAAACATGCTCCACTCTACTTGATATTCCGATATATTCAACAAATTGTTAGAAAATTACTAATGCCAGGATTAAAATTGTTAATATATCAATGTTAGTAGTGAAAAACATTCTATATATACCTCGGCTGAGGTATATATAGGTATATATACCCCGCACATTATATCCTGAGGCGCGTAGCGCTCTGACAGCTCGGTGAATAATAGCTCACTTCTCACCCTAGGTATATAATATACTATTATCTTCAATCGAACAATTGTCAATCAGCAACCACATCTGTTTAGACATGGCATTATTATTTTCACATCAATGGTTCAAACACATGAGATTATCAATATATTACCCTCAAATATCAGAAGGTTTCGCTAATCTGCCAAAATTTGTCCTATAATTAGCATTTGCATTTGACGAATTAGGTAAAACACTTTTATTCAAATTATCATTTTCTACATTTGAAGAGTCGAGTTCTGAATGAGATTTTGGTACAAAAGGTTTGGGTTCCATTTATATTCTATTTATGTTTACTATCTTGTTTACCCTTTATCACAATTTGAAACATTTCAATATCATGAATTTTGCAGGGATATTTTTGTCTTTTGTTTTGATAAAAACAGTTCTCCTTTCTTTTATTTCTGGTAGATATTTTGCATTATTGTCAAAAAATATTTTTGATTGTTATATTTTTCTTTCAATGTAATCTCGTATCTCAAACTTTGAAAGGCGTTGAATGAGTTTTCTTAACTGGCAGAATACTTTACAGTAATATATTATCCAACAATTGACTAGGAGTATTTCCATATAATGGAGTACCTATTAGGCAATTCTAACGGTTCTAGAAATGATTCACTTCCAGACAATACCTATTTACGAACGATGTTCTGAACAGTTTAGATGGTTATTTCAACCAGAAGTGAAAATCCAATGTATGTGCAAAACATTTGAATGCGAAGGAGTGAGTTCATTTGAAGACCATTATCTATATCAATGCATTATTGGTGCACTGTTTGAAAAACTATTGGTATATTGATGATTCTAATTGACATTCCCGCAAAACAAATATCTTAAGAAATATTTGCACTAGTGCGAAAAGTAAATTGACCTATGGTACGTCCGCTTGGATACAGTGGAATTTATTTAATTCGAAACAATTCATGCACTGATTTTCCTACAAATCGAATATAAACAGTTCTGAAATTATCCAAGCACACATTGTATCCAAATGAACATATCCTCATATCTGAGCCCTAAAATGAACAGATTTTTAGGTTTTTTGACACATGTATTTTATATGAAATGGATACGAATGTTTATCAATGTTTATATTGAAGGTGACCATGATGTAGTAATTTCGTATTCACAGCAGCAAGACTGTATACTATACTTTTTATCAAGTTATCTGTGTACGGATTTTGACAGATACCATTTCCGTAAACATTATGAAAATTGTGAACTTAATTTTCATATTTTGTTCGAATGCTGTTGAAAATTTCAAGTTCGGACACTGAGGAAGAGATTCATACAGGGTGTTTCAAATTCGATCCTCACCATTGAGATCTCGAAAACTATGAGAGATACGAAGATGGTTAAATTGAGGCGAAATTGCGCATTCACCTGACTAACAATTTGCCGTTGAAAAAGTACTGAAATTCCGAGTCTATCCGGAAATAGCCGGAAGTAATAGAAATTTCGAAAAATGGTATTTATTTTTCTCTGGATTTATTTTTTGAAGAATTCGGAAATAAGTTGTACTTTCACATCGCCACTTTTTCCCTGCTACATAATGGCGTTTTCAGATTTGCTATTCGACGTTTCGTCTTCCGGCCACCGTAATCAACTTTATTTTTTCTCATGAATGCTACATTGGATTTTTTCTGTTTTGAATAAAACCAGACTTTACCTTCTCAATGATGTGTCATAAGTTATCATCCTTCTTCGAAAAACTGGATATTCTCAATATTTTGATATTTCCTCTGACCATAAACTGTGTATCCCATAAGAACGTATCCATAACACTCAAGTCTTGCTGGCCATATCATCGGACTATTATTTCTCATACATTTATCATCAAACCTTTCAGTCAAGTCATTAGATACCCGTCTAGTAGTGTGTGGTGGAGCACCATCATGTTAAAACCAGATGTTGTTATAGTTATCCAAAGGTAGATCATCCAAATGGTCTTCGAAATATCGATGGTATGGGTTATATTGGCTTTGAAGATCGCTGTGGTTTGTGGCTTATTCGCGACTTGAGAAAACCCCACAAGAAAAAGTCTAACGGGGTCAAAGAGCACGATCTCGGTGGCAAGTTCACATCACCTCCACGTGAGATGACAATGCCGTCAAATTGCTCGTGCAGAATATCCAATGTGGCATAAGCTGTGTGGCACGTAGCGCCTTTCTGCTGAATCCACATACTATTGGTGTCCACATCAATCCAATTCAGGCCAAAAGAAGTTGGTAATCATCGACCCATAGTGATCGCCGTTGACAGTGATGGTCTAGTCAACGTCGTGGACCAATGACACCGCCAGCCCAAAATCCACACCAAACAGTGACTTTTTCGGAATGCATTGGACGCTCTTGGATTTCATGTGGATTGGTATCGTCCCAAATTCAACAATTTTGTTTGTTCAAGTACCCATTTATCCAGAAATGGGTATCTTCGCAAAAGAGCCCATTCAGCGAACACATATCGTTGTCTATGGTCGTTTACCTTCCTGGGTCAGTTGAATTTTGTACGAGTGCACGCCCAAGTCACGACGCAAAATTTGCCAAGTGGTGGTCTGTGACATGCCGAGTTCTTGTGAGCGATGCGAAATCCACTGCTTCGGATTCTCCAGTACACTCTCACAGACAACGGCGATGTTTTCGGCAGATCTTGCGTTCCTTCGACGAACTAGTGTTGGTCGATCGTTTACCGAACTAATAGACTCAAATTTATCCACTAGTAGAACGATTACACCGACCGTAAAATGGGCGAAACGCGTGGTACGTTGCCCAAACATAACACCCATTTTGATACATCGATATTATTATTTGCACCTGTTGTTGAATGCTTTATCTGAGTAAATAACAACTAATTTGACAAATGTAGCTTCAACGAGATGGCTAATATTGAACGATATTATTGACATTGATTTTACCATAATTGTTAGGTAACGTAAACAAACCTCTTTCTTTCGCTCTCAGTCTACCAGCCACAATAGAATTTTTATAGGTTTTTATAACGGAAAATTTTCTGTTGGTATGAATACTTTTGGTGAAATTTCAAATGATATTGCGAAATATTTGAATTTTGAAAACACAATGCATTACACGGAACACATTTTCGCAGATCTTCTGCAACATTGCATACTAACTTTGAAACGTTATGGAGGATGGAAGTCTCCCACTGTAGCGGAATGCTACAATGGAGATTCAATCGCTAAAATAACTGAAATAGCGAGTCAAATTCTGGAAGGTGAACCTAGTACTAGTACTGGATACCACTACATCTCAAAAAACAGTTTTGAGTAAAGAATACACAAGCAGAAATGAGAACAAAATTGAAAAAAAAAAAATGAAAATTAAGTTCGTCCATAAATTATTATAGCGAATTGCTCTAATTACAATATTGATATTGAAGTTACCTGAGGGAAGTGAATAAAGGAGTTTGGTAAAACTAATTTGACTCCGTCTAGAACTGCAAACTGTATGCACGGTTCAGCTAATTAGCACTTCTTGCACTAGTCATATAAATAACTATTATTCATCCCAAATAAGTCTAGCCCAACTCTTCCCATTTGCTCTGAAATATCAACACATGCAATTACAATTATAGTTTTTATACATTTTCATCCCTATAACTTGATGACACATCTGATACCACCATTGGTTCACCTAGAGAGGGAGCAGAACTTTTGAGTTTTTTTTATAAAATTAAAGGTATGTGATATCATTTCCCACTGTTGGTTTTGTCCACATGGAAAACGAAAACTCCTCCAGATGGAACCTTTTTGCTCCGAAGAGAAATGTTAACAATTCCCCTACACTGTTGCTCAGTTTTTCTCAGTGTTTGTTCATGATTCGTGTACAAAAAAACCCCGAAGGATAGAATACAAGTGAACGGTATCCACAGCTGACGGTGGAGTCAACTGATTTTGAGACTGATTTTGTTCTTCTTCAAAATTTGGATTTTAATCAAAGTTTCTTTGAAATCACTAGATGATTCATATTAGAAGAATTCCCCGAGATAGATTTGATATATCTTAAATCCGAAACATTTATTATAAATCTAAGAAAGATTTTTTCATAGGTTAGTTTTCCGTTTTGCCAAAATTTTGTCATGATCAATTTCAACATCTTTTTCTGAATTTTTATGACCTAAGAGTAGCAAATTATCATATGTAAATTTACATTTATTTATGTTCAATTTCAAATTCACTTACCGCATTGCATTGTATCACTACATAATATAAAACAAAGTCGCTTCTCGCTGTCTGTCCTTATGTATGCTTCAGATCTTCAAAACTAAGCAACGGATTTTGAGGCAGGTTTTTTTAACAAATAGAGTGATTCAAATGAAAACACTGAGAATTTTAGAGGTTTCTAATGTAATGTCGTGAATAAACACATTTTTTGCGCCTACATTGCAAACGCTGGCGGAACTCGAGATGGAACAAAATAATGTACTACAAAATTGCACACCTTAAATAGGCCAACAAAAAAGTCCGCGATGTTTATCTCTTGGGAATAACCCACAATAACCATTTTTAATCCTCGAGAAATAATGGCTTATTTACGAAGCGGTTTTAAACAATACAGCATTATTCCTTATTCAATTAAGTACCTTAAATACACTGTGCATTTAATAAAGATCAATGTGGGCCTTCATAACATGTAATTTAAATAAATATTTTCGAAGATATCACAGATATAAAATGCATTTTATGATTAACATCGATCGCACATATGTATATATTTAGTATCAGCATTGTACCCGTGCAGAGCCGTAACGGGTCGCCAGTTTTCAATAAAGATAGCCTAAAGTACAATAATGTGAGTGAACTCTTTATTTCAATTTTACAGGGCGAAATGCTGTATATATCATATTTGTCATTCAGGCACTGTATTCTCTATTTCATTGAATACATTGTAAAATTGTTCAACATTTTTTACGTATTCAATATCACTAGGTCTTTATGTCTTCAATATATTAACTAGATATCAACTGGCCTGATCGAATCAAAAGTTTTACCCAAAGTTGGTTGAACATTCTCTTCATCAACTATATAATCTGTAAAATACTATCGTGTTTACTTCGTACAGTATTTCACGACTAATATAGGTCTCCCAAATTGTTAATAATAAGATGTTAAGTTAATTGTAAGATGTAGTATTACTTTCTGAGATCATATTTGGAATCGTTGTGACAATTGCAATCGAAATGCTATGAATAGTTATTTTCAACACAATATCTCAATTATTAACCTACAAGAAAAACAGAAAATTTTACAAAATATATTCCAACCTGAAGCTGAAAAGCTTTATATTGTCTCACGAGTTCACTAGTTTAGACAAACGTAATCATACTTGGTGTGATGGTATGACATTCGCGACATACAATTTATTTTAGACCCCATAAAAAAAATGTAGTGGAGTTGATTCCGGCAAACGGACGAGTTAATCCATGGTATCCCCGTATCCTATCTATCTCTGAGCATTTGTTTCATTCAAACGTTGGATAACCATGTGAGAATCATGGAAAGGGGCGCTATATTGTCGTCCATGTACCATAACTTAGAGACACGCGAAAAATATTATAACCTCGTTCTAAATCTTTTAACCGTCATCTGTGCACCAAATGGACATTACTACCCCAAGTTCCGCTGCCAATACTCGATCTGCATGCGGATTTATTTCAGCATATACCGGATCCTTAATTTTTCAGTTTTTTCATCTAATGTTGCCGTAATCTGAAAAAATATTGAAGTTATAATGGAGACTATATAGCGTTTTCGAGACACGAACAAGGTGAACATTTTTTTGGTGTTTCATTTGAGAAAGCAAAGTTGGGTGTGGTTTTTTATAAACTGCAATGACTACAGCGATAATAAAAATATCAGGATTGTTCGAATAACACTAGAAATTATGTTCACCTGTGCGCCTGTGTGAATTAAAAGTAACATTGTGCTATTATGAACTACTACTGTGGCCTTTCGGTCATCTAAATCATCATTTTTTATTTTATCTATGTAATTTCGAACAGCATACTTCCGTTTCACATTGAAAAAAAATAATTTTTTGCATTTCACTTTATGTTTGAACCAATAATAATGTAAAACATGCATCTTAGCCTTGCGTCATTTTTTGATGTTTCACTAACTTTCAATTTCAAGTCACTAATTATCATAATATCGCCGAATTAGCATGAACTAATCAAGCCTCAGAGTTCTGTTATGTAACTGACTTCTTTAAAAACTTCATTCGTTGAACATAATCTACCCAATCCAAGACAGTTCATTGAAGAAACTATATTGATTAGAAATATTTTATAAAGCATTCACAACAGTACACGATTTTATTAAAAATAACACACTTTGAAGTGAATTTTCCATTATATAGCAAAAGACGTGTTGAGGTTTCGTTAACTTTCAAGTTCTAGTTCAAGTTATTCGCAAACTAGGTGTGAAAAAAAAGCAATAATCAATATTGTTACGTTCTTCCCCGTGACCACACTGAACAATAATCAAAGTTGACTTTGATTCACTTCAAATACTACAAACACTTCTAAAACTTCAACACTAAACAACACTAAAACTTCAACCGATATTCAACACTTTAACTAACACTTCAACCACTATTCGAATGAATTTCATCAGTTCGGACTTCCATTGTCTGATATTATATAAAATGATTTGAAATCCCTAAAATAACTAGAAAAGAAGAATTAAAAATTGAAAGAAGAAAAATAAAAATGAATAGCTGAAGAAAACAATTATATTAGGCAAAAAACCTGAAATGAAATAATAGTGAAATAAAATACAAGTAAAATTGAACAAAGGAAACACTACTGTGGTGTTGGATACTGTTCTCTATGATCAGAAGATCGGAAAGGTTTTTCAGAAGAGACGACACACGAAGTTGGTACGGGACTCTACTGCATCAATTGAAAGGAAGTTGTACCAGATTTTGAAAAAACACCAAGTTCATTTTTCTGACAAGGAGAGATCATCGCTAATGCCGTACCACAGTAAGCCCCCTCACTTGTATGGACTATCCAAAATCCATAAGAAGGAATTTCCGCTTTTAAGGCAGATGGAGTGGTTAGAAACTCTGGCCATATATTGAGGAAGCCCACAAAAAACCTCGTGTCTGGTTGAGATACGTTGATGACACCTTCATAATATGGAACCATGGGAATACTGAACTAGACGCCTTCCTGAAACACAACAACAGTGTGAGACTTTCCATCACTTCCACAATGGAGAAGAAAGCCCACGTATTGGTAAAGACGACCGACACTAAGTGGGAAACATCTGTATACCGAAAATCCACTCACACGAGACAGTATCTGAACCACGAATCCAACCACCGTCATTCGACTGAAAGAGGAACCATCAAAACTCTATCAGACCATGCTTTCGGACTTTGTAATACGAAGGAAGGTTTCGAGAAGGAACTAGACATCATCAAAAATGATCTTCAACAAAATGGCTACTCAAAATTGATGGTCGAATAGACTTTGGCTAAAAGACAGCAGGAGCCCCAAAGAGAAGAGAAGCCGTCACAACCAGTGTTTGCATTTCCCTACATCAGAGGATTATCGGAAAAGATACGAAGAATTGGATCCAAGTACAACATCAAAACCTGCTTCAGATTTGGAAACACTATCCGTAGCAGCCTCACGAAAACCAGGCCACCAAACGCGAACTGCGATTCCAAGAATTGCATTCACCAGATACCCTGTGAGTGCGAAAAATCCTATATTGAACTAAGAGGTCATTGAATGTTCGCATTGCCGAGCACAAGAAATACACACAGCGAGGGGAAACCAGCAAATCAGGAATAGCAGAGCATGTTTGAACCCTTCAACATAACATCGAATGGTCCTGAGCTGAGATCATACACAAAGAGGAACATTGGTTTAGGAGAAAATTCAAAGAAGCCGCATACATGTTATCCAACAATGGATTCAGCCAAGCTAGCGTAGAGATACACAACATATGGAAACCCATAATCAAGCGATAAATGGCCAACTCCCGCCAAATGGTCATCTCCCACTAACCAGTGAAGTGGAAAAAGGAAAGCAGATATAAGTGAAAGTACTCAAATGATCTATAAACAGTCAGCTCACGGAAGAATCAGTCCAGTCGTCACCCGAAGACAATTGTGTATACTAACAATCGAAACGTCGTGAAGTAATTTGGCTTGGAATCTCGTAACTTTTTAATTTTTTTATATTTTTGTTCAATTTGTTCCCTTTTCACTATAATTTCATTTCAGGTTTTTTCTTGCCTAATATAATCAATTTTTCAGCTATTCATTTTCATTCTTATTCTTCAATTTTTTAATTCTTTTTTTTTAGTTCTATCAGGGATTTCAAATCATTTTATATAATATCAGACAATAGAAATCCGAACTAGTCCATCATGAAACATTGTCAATCACCTTCAAACAAACATATATTTCATTTTCATAAAATACAATAAACTATAACACTGAAAAAAATGAAACTGAGAGAATCTTTAAAGATGGTACACTAATATTTTGGGAAACTTATTCATAATCAATTTCAAAAGAAAAAAAAAGCAGATGGAGAAAGTGATGATGATCGACTTTATTCATGTGAAGTTGCCAAATGGCAAATACAAATGTGATACTAACTTTCTGAACAAAAGAGTGAAGTTCAATTTATACGAAGAATAAATTATAATAACATATATTTGTGAAGATATAGAAATGACCGAATTGATTAATCGAGATTGGATGGTGTAAAAGTTGAAACTTGTTGTAGAGACCAATTATTATTTGCACTCGACGGTCGTTTCGCTAACAGTGATGTTGCGAAACATTTCTCTGCTCTAATATGGGTTCGGTTTTCATTAGATGGCAGCACTTGACGGGTGAAAATTCATTGAATAAGGCGACACTTTCTGAATATTAGTCAAACATTACTACATATTTTATTTTGTGAAGAAGTTGAAAATATTCAATCGTACAATGTCACTGTCTTAAAAATTTTGAAATTCGTCTAAGGAATAAAAAGTTAAACACATGTTTGGAAAATAAATAGAAAACAATGAGTTGGCAACATTTTTTGTTACATTATCAATAACTTTTCCATATACATATTCTTTTTATAACATCTCATTTCTCCACAAAAAGTTTTCACGGTTTTCAATATGGCGCTACCACTCCATAGGGCTCTTAAGATTATTCCGTTTTTGCAAATCTACCCACGCAGAAATCTTCCGAAGCTGTACGAGATAAATAACTGATATTTGGATTTTTATTCACACTTGATGGACTATGGCGACAATTTTTGAAGGAACTTACAGGTTTCTTCCTGCTCAACAGCGAAAAGCACCTAAAGAACGGACTCTGTGAGAAAACTTTCATCTGATATGATTTATTGTTCATCGTGGAAATAGTGAGGAAAGTAGTTGTCTGTCAATTATTTGAAACATATATCCTACTGTTATTCAGAAAGTTAGCTTCCTTGTTGTATTTATTGTACAGTCAGAAAATGCTCAGTTTTAGCTCTGCTGTCCCACAAACAAATAAAGCATGGATATTTCGTTTAACCCCTCAATTGACCCAAAAGGAAATTAACCAGCTTCATATCTACGCATATGAGCCAGTTGTGTTTTGTGTATTTGATTTTGTCTAAAACCAGACATATTGAGGAATATTCTTTCTGAGCTTTGGTTGAATAGGGTATAGGCAAAAAACCAAGTTCATTTGCATTATGTGAAAGTACATATTTGAGACTGCGTTCTGACGAATCTATAAACGAATATCTATCATCAGGGTCATATCTTTTCAATGCCATTGCAGCCACTAATTCCAGAATATTACTGCAAAAAACAAAATTGTCCTCCTTAGAGAACAAAAGAAGTAATTTTTTCCCCGGTACGGTAAAATGAGACATTCTTTTCTTTGGTGACCAAGTTTCTTTTTTTGAATCGAGAACCTACTTCTGATGAAGCTTTAGACAATCCGTGATCTCTTATTTAATCATTCGGAGTTTTCGGCGTCTTCAAATTTGCTACAACTACCTTCGCAGCTTGAACTTGTGTCACTTTCCTCCATTCGTTGAACCATTTCGTGCGGACGTAGCTGAGATGTACTTGTTTGGGCTCTAATCTATCAGTTGAACGCAGGACAAGTCTAGTAATTGACAGCACAGTAGAATAAACCCACTTAGAAAGATTTTGGCGGTTCATTTCTGTTACGACGCAGAAATAACAGTCGTCGTGGTGGTTCGACGGTTCACGACAAATCATAGGATTGATTGGGTTCAAGGGATCCCTCTTGTTATTTTTCCATAATTTCAAAGACCCCACAAACGTTTCACGCACTATATTCGGTATCCAGAGCTTGTTGTTTCTCTCCAATGGCCGTTGAAAGTATTCCATGTAGACATTTTTCACGAAGTCCAATACATTCAAACAGAATGTTTTGAATGTATATTTGCCACAAATGTGACAAAATCTATTTGGATTGTCACACAGGTTCTTCTAAACAGAGCCATACAAAGAATAAGAAACGAGTAAGACGTTGACGATATCGATATCAACAGTCGAATAGAAAGTACATTTTAATGGAGTACCTGTATCTGTATCTGAGAGTAGATTTGAAATAAGCAAGCCTTAATCAGTGAACAACAGGTGGAAAATCTCATGCAACAAAAAAAAAGTTCGATTTTGTTGTGTAGTGAGTAGTTAGGGATTCCAGAAAGCAATATTGTAACCCATTGGAACAATCCTGATTTTATTTCGAGTATGGAATATGTCCTTTTTGGGAAAACGGCATTATTGATTGAGGTGAATGAATTGATTGGACAGTATTTGCATCTGTTGAAAAAATATTTCCATTAACCTTCTGTCGTTGCTTACAAACGACAGATCTGGCGTGCCACGCCGTTTTGCTTTTCATTAATATTTTTCAGAAATGAGTTGAGTCTGGCCCAGAGGCCAAATGATCTGTTTTCATAGGCTACCGTGCAACCTGTGCTAGAAATCGCACGTTAGAAATAGGAGCACGTTAAACCTCAGGTCGTACGAGTTTCGACTTTTGAGAGTTGTCGTTTGTAAGGAGCGAGAGATGGTTAATAGTAAAACAAATTTGTTCATCAGATTCGAATACTGTCCAACCACTACTTCAACTCCATTTATTCACCTCAATCAATAATGTAATTCTCTTGATAACGAAATATTTCGTACTTGAAATAAAATCAGACTGCTCCAATGGATTACAATATTGCTTTCTGGAATTCCTGATTCATAATCAATACATTCCATGTATACCTACCACGTTTTACCCAATGTATAACTACAGTTCGCTTCTCAATCTGTGAAGTGTTTCCCAGTTCTCAATATTTCCATATTTTCTGTAGCTTATGAGCGCCGGGAGGATATTCTGAATGTAAATTGTTAATCCCGAAGCTTTTATGAAATATGAGTACCTCACTCCTTACCCACTCAGTTTAATTCATAACTGGCAGCGCTAAACATAACGAAGTTTGCTAATAAAGTTTTCTACGACATTATGAAACATTTTCGGAAACATTTGTTCTTTGTGTATTATGTAATAACTCATCTCTATGTATAGAGATACATCAAAGTTTTCCCGAGAACAACGACTAACTGAGTGAGTTTTCCAACTGTAATAGCATGGTATCTCCACAATTCCAGGAAACTATTTTTGCCCAACTTTTTTTTCATTTTACTAAAGCTTTGGAAGATGAAATTTTATCACTTTCGTTCAAATGTGTTTGTTGATGATGAAAACATAAGTACGATGAGAAAAAACATTCTGTGAACACACATGGAACCATCCGAGAAAAAATGTACTGCTTTAACAAAATACGGAGGTCACAGTATTTTCTTAAGACTTGGAAGACATGTCCGAAAACGCTTCGTTTCCAAGATACAGGATGTTGAAGTTTTGTTCTTATTTGCGTTTTTTTCAAATAACTTTTGAAATACTGAACTTAATTAAACGAAACTTGGTAATAGGAGGTTTTTGAGGTGTCGAATTCGAACCTGATGTTCTTGTTGCTCTTATTGGGCGTACTTCTAGCACATTTTTCAGTAAAAAAATCGATTCCTCTATCATATCTACGTAAATAAGCTACCCTTGTTACTAGTCGCTGT
>WOGO01005161.1:0-12656 GCA_015342085.1 Leptinotarsa defecta | reverse complement strand
TTTTGTGACGTTCTGTATGGACCATGCTTAGATCATAACGATATCAATCGTATAGAAAAAATACAGAAATCATGTCTCAGATTGATCTACGGTATTCGCAAATATGATCCAATATCTCACAAGCTGAGATCCGCAAAGTGGTTAAAAATGCAAGATCGTCGAAAACTTCATTTTCTCATTTTAACCCATGCAGTAATCGATAAACAGTGTCCGCCATATCTTTACAATAAAATAAAATATAGGACACAAATTCATAGGGGTCATATCTCACTTCCATACTACAAAACTTCTCTGTTTCGAAGAAGCTTTCATCTACAATGTCTTCAAGCTTTATAATGAGACCGACCCATCACTTTGTACTATGAACAAAATGAGAGACAGTCCGTTGGCTAAGAATGAATAACTCAATGTTTCCACAGATAATATTTATTTATGATTCTACATTTCTGAAATGAAAATAAAAATTATTGGCATGCGAACAATTATAATTATACTTAAAAATTGGGGCTGAAGTAGAACTTTTTAAAATTGTTTTCAACTCCATTTTGCATTCCTGTTCTAATAATTTTTCAAATGTATACATACTTTTTTGTGTTGTCATCCTTTCTGAAATATTTTTATGTTTATATTGAACCATGTAATTGAACGCAAATGAAAATTACTATTATTATATGGCATTTAAACTATTCATAAAATTACAACCTCGTGTAATGAATAAGCTAAATCTACTCATGTCATTCGCTTATTTGATTCAATCACAGCCATGAAAATCTTGTTCAAATATACCGCTTTCAATTTAAATTTCTGAATTTTTTTTTATAAAATTTGAAAATGAAAATCCGACCAGTTCTTGTGAATCATGTACTTGTTACATTTCAATATAGAATTTGATGACAATCACAAAGTACTCATCTACAAATCTTCAGTTATTCATATAGTTAGTAGCGAAATCGTTTTTTGTTACTGAGATTTTGATAGCTTCCATAATACTTTTCAATAATCCGACGGATCTACGGTTTTCAAGCCTGGTTTCTTTAAACAATCGACAATTCAACTAGTGTTCATGTATTCAATGCACGTATTCGAAATATTCAGTGTTAATTTTTGGTTTAGAATGAATTAATGTTGAAATATTGGTCACTATTTGAATAATTCGTTTAATTTGAAGTTGTATGTATGCATTATTATCATATTATTATAGATGGATGTGTCAGTTTATAACGATTGTTCAGCAATAAGGAATAAAAGGACCTCATAGTTCTCATCAGTAGTTTCCCAAATCTCCTGACCTTGCCCTTCTTTACTTTTTCTGGGGAACTCTACAGACTACCTATAAGCTGACAGTAAATATCATATTCTGTGAAAGAATTCTTACATATAGAACCATCCTTTGGCAATAGCTATTTATATCAGAAAAATATCAGAAAGATACCATTCAATAGGTTAATTTATGATTCACGATTCCATGTTTTTTCTGTTTTCGTCTGAGATGTTTGCCGGATATGTTTGATATAAGTTTCTTTTTATTCTACACAGAAATTTTTATGGTAACATTGTAAAGGAATTTGAAAAAAAAACATTATCTTGTTGAGCAATTCAACGTCGGGTTTTTTCATTCATAAAAGCCGATGTTATTGAAGCAGCGACTGTTTTTTCATTGTCTAATGGGAAATAACAAAAACATTTCAATCATTTCCTAGAATTCTCCCTTCAATTCTCCCTTCAGATACTTATCGTATCTGAAAATTAAAAAACATATGGTTTTTTCTGTGAAATGTCATTTTAGTATTTTCCAAGTCATACATTTTCTGGTTGGTTTTTCCGAAATTTGAAAAGAATCTTAAGGGTAGTATATACCACGTATCTTGTATTTACATCATGTGGGGTATATATAGGGCATACCTGAAGATGTCTAAAACGTCGACGAAGTGAGCACAAATTTCAAAAATGGTCATAGGTTTATGAAAAAGGTCCAGCTATCATGAATTTAATGTGGTGCTGGAGAAGAAAATTGAAAGAAATAGCTTCCTATAGACTGCTGTGAATGTCAAGGAATGATCTAGAAATGGTTGTACATGATTGTTTCCGATGAAATATAGGAAATGTGGAAAAATAACAAAACAATTCATTGACCAAAGAACGCGGTTATGCCTTCTCAAATCTCAACACATATCTTGCTTTTTATCAACTTGCAGGAACAATTAGCGAATATCTTTACAAGAAAATATGTGTTAGTGTCCTAGTTTTTTTTGTTAATGGAAAAGTGTTGAATTTTCAGAACTTCAACTATTTCAATGCAATTGAATTCATAATGTGATTTTTTTGTTATTTTCCTAGTGAAATTCATTTTCATTTCATTTTCTCAGATCTGCAAATTGATTTATATAAGAATAATATCAAAAAGGCAATTTTCAATATTTTTGTTGAAAAATATTACTGAAATTTCGTCCCAACAGCAAAGTTTAATATTCCTCTTGAAGATGATCACTTGGTGATCGAAACACGTGCCGAGGTGTTAAAATAACGCTTTGGTGTTGGGAAAAAACTCCAGTAATATTTATTACTACACCAAAGGTTCCAAACAGTGCATCACAAATATGTTTTTTCTTGCTGCTTTTACGTTGATGAGAATGGGAAACTATTAATTTCACGATTTCAATATTCACGGATCTCTGATAGTGTCAAAGTTACCAAAAGTTGAATAAAGGAGTATTTCGGATCAGCCCGTTTATTACTTTCTAACAATGAAAGAATTTTGAAAAGTATCATTATTAATTACTATTATTAAAAGAATTTAGTGGAAAATTTATGTTCGAAACTCAATATAATTAATAATAAGCAGAATACATTTATCTTGATAATATTGATACAGAAAATGTGGGAATCTTTCAAAGAAAGAAAGGAAGGAAACAATTTCAAAAATTAATTCTGTACAAAAATGTGTAGATCAAGCTTTAGAATATTCACACATCTTTTCATTCAAAGTTGGAGAAACAGAGGGCCAAAAACTTTCTTTCCTAAAAATCAGTCCCTCCTAAAAATATACCTTTTCTACAAAAAGCCTTTCTTTTCAAAAAATACACTCGAGTTTGAATAAAATTTCAATTAACTGCAAATTAAGTAACATTTTTGTCAATTATATTATATATTTAATAATTGAATCACAGTAAATTGAATTTTATTCTCAACCAACAGTGTTTACTACAGCAATTTCGCAGTTTATTTTTAAAACATGAAGTGGATGCAAGAAATATATAAATAATTATGTTGTGAAAAATTATACGAAGAAAACTGCTGTGTCATATCTGTATTGGATGTTTTCAAATACATATTCAAAGTTACTACATTTCTGTTTAGTTTATAAATGGTTTCTTATTGGAAAACATATTTTGACAATCATGACATCAGAAGTGAATTTCCCATTCACCTATATCATCGTTTTTGTTTCAAATGCATCTACCAATGACTGTTTATCAAAAAACAATAATTCATACATGTGCTAATTCAATCTGTTCCGATCCTAAAATTTATAAACAATTATTCAGGCTTTTTGACGAAATTACGAAAATATGGAAGATTTTACAAGTTGTGGAGAATTTTGAATTAACTAATGTGATCAGCATATTTTGTATAATCTGTTGTAAAATTATAAGTCAACAGTGTGAATGTATCAATGTTTATTTTATAGGTTCAACCTGCCAGTACATTTTGATACTAAAATTCAATTTTGTTTCCAGTAAGTGTATTTCTGAATCATCACAACAGTATGTATCTTTGTCGGTTCTCTTTTACACATACCAAATGAAAATACAGGAATTCTGGTGGATTTTTTTATTTTTAATATACTTAAAAAATCTATAAGAGAAGTGGAGGAGTCAAATATAAAAGTATAACGTCTGTTACTACTCCCCTTTTCGATATAAATATTACGTTGACATTTTTAAGGGCCTCATCGATTTCCCGGTGGTAATTGTAGTTTTGTTTGTTACAAATATATCTTGTAAACTCATTCTAAATATTTTCTAAACGGTTTGTATGAGTTTTGTGCTGTGAGCACCAAACAACACAAGCAAAGTCCAATGCATGGTAAACACAAATCAATGGTTTCATATCAACATATTGACATTTCCTCATTACATAACCTTACTTTCTTCGATGAAAAATCTGGAAACACTTATAGGTAGTTTTGATAGATAGTTGTGATAGGTATTATGCGGATTATAATAATGATAAGGGACTCTCGTATATATGTTTAAATAACTCGATTTTTTCAAATTACTGAAATTCATCCAAACGCAACCCAAAAACTTACTATCATCTACACAAAACCACTTTCAAGAAAATTATCATAGATATATTTCGCGCCACTTTACGCTTTACCGCCACTAACAAGCTGAAGACTTGGCAACGCGGCTGCCGCTCTTTGTTTTGTTTCTGGCGCCATCTTGCTTCAGGCGCATTCGGTAACCGACAATTATAGTCTCGGCCTTTAGATATATTACTTCTTACTTTTATACATTTGTCGGAGTATAGGAATGCATTTTTCGACTGCGCGTGTTATTAAAACGACATTAAGAAATGTATACACTGGCCTGCCTATTTTCACTTCCACTCACAAATTACACATAACCTCAAACTAGTGGAAGCCATTATCGACTATCCATTATCTATTGTCACTTGTCAATTAGTAGGTATATTTTTGATGGCATCTTTGATCATTGTTGTCGCAGCAACAGCTACGATTCGACTAAAAGTAGCCTGGTTTACATGCTCCCAAAGAGTAATTTGTGACGAAATAAGGGGAAAATTATAAAATTACATTGCTTGACTTAAACTACGCTGTTTATCGTCTGGCTGTGTTCCAGTTCTTCGAAGAGGTCGTTAGAAAAGGAAAGAGAATGAGCTTTTGTGCAAAGGGAAGTATTTCAGAATGAGGCAGATAGGTATCTATCTATTCATTCATCGTTCAAAAACTGGTAGGTTTGAGTCGGAATGAACATGTTTTAATCAAAAACACATTTTACTGGTAATGTCTCTATTATAATATATTTCTTCATTCAAGTACCCAAAAGACAAGAGTACAGAAAAATCCTTGAGGCGCTGTAAGAACGGTAACTGGGAAAGTAGTTGTGGATATTTACTTATTATTTATCATTCTGTATGTTTATTTTGTATTCATTTGTTAGTTCTATAGATTTGGAAATGAAGAGAAAAGCTAGAGAAATAGAAAAACAACAAAGAAATCTGGAATTGAAACAGGAAGAAATAGAAAATAGTTTATATTTGCTTCAGATGGAAGAAGAATTACATGAAGCGGAGCTAGCAGAAATAGAAAGTGGCAATACTCGCGATAGCGTTTATCTTCAGTCTGAAACATTAAGTTTGGCTTCGAGAGAAGGGTCGGTTAATGAACAAGAACACAGAGGTACTATACCCCAATGGTTTGAAAATATATCTATCCACCAAAATATAAAAGCATCCGGCGATTCCTTATACTATGTGAATATTGAAGTTACGAAAACCTTTATATTATATGAACTGTATGAAACATTATTTTCCATTAAAAATAAAAAATCCACAGGCTCAGATGGAATCTCTATAAAAATCCTAGAAAATATTCCGATAAGAATACTCGATTCATTAGTTGGTCTAATAAATTATTCATTTAGAGAAACCTTTCCAGTTTTTTTGAAAAAGTCGATTGTGTTAGCACTGCCAAAGGGAGAAGTCATCAATGGTTCATCAAGTCTTCGTCCAATTTCTCTAATCTCTGCAGTGGCTAAATTGATAGAACAATTAGTCAAAACAAGACTCCTTTGCTTTCTGAATAAAAACAAAATAATAAGTGATTGCCAGTTTGTTTTCCAAAAGAAAAAAACACTTCCGATGCCATATTTTCATTTCTTTACAATGTTTATTCCAACATAAATGACAAAGAAACAGTGGCTGCGGTCTATTGTGATATATCCAAAGCATTTGATTGCATGAATCATGAAACTCTTTTGCGGAAACTCAGTAGATATGGTATAACTGGAATAAGTCGTAAATGGTTTGAGTCATACTTAGCAGATCGAAACCAGATGGTTTTTCTTATTTAAATATGAGACAATCTGCCTTCTCTTCAAAAATAGGGTATTGTTTAACAACTTGGACGAGCCAATGTATCAAACCAGGCAAAGATTCAGCTTTAAATTACCGCTGCCTTCTTTGACCCTAGTTAAAGATTCCATAATTTACAACGGCCTCAAAATGTGCAATCACGTTCCTCAAGCTATAAGAACCATAAATGACTTTAGAGCTCTTAAGAAAGACTTGCTTTCTGTGAGACCTTATTATAGCTTAGCAGAATTCTATGATGATAATTTTAATTGAGACTGTAATATCTACGGTATTTTATTGATTTGATTCAATTTAGTTTAAATTGATTTATATAATTTTATTGACCATGTTCTTATATCCTGAACGTTTGTATTAGGTTATTATTATTTACATGTCTCTTTTCAGTTCATGTTATCACTTACTTTTAGTGATTTTACTTTTGTGATACTTTTGTGATTTAATATATATGTTATTTAAATTTCGCACAAGGCTTTGTCAATAAGAATTTATTCTTCAGGCAATAAAGTCTATTTGAATTGAATTGAATAGTGGATTTTGTAAAGATTCGATTAACAGCTTCAGCTATCAACCAGAAGCATTTTGACCCGTTGGGATTGGCAAGCAGTTTATCCCTAATTCTCTGATTATATCCTTCATGGTCCCAAAACAAGATGAGAAAGAGATGTTTCAAATAACTTTGGTGCGAATTTGGCTAGAATCCAGTCCCTGCTATCAGGGACTGGATTCTAGCAATTGTAAAGCATTTTCACAGTCACCTATTAAGGCATCGGTTTGCTATGAGAACTGACTATAATGCTCTTCAGTGGATTAAAGTCACTATTCGAGATGAATTCCAGTTGGAGGAGTTAACACCTGTCAAAGCTGTGAGACTGGAGACAAAATGAGAAGAGGTCGATGATATCCTTCGTGATGCCTACTAACAATTATAATATCAACAAAAATATGATTGACGTAGAGGATCGTTCACGATCTGGAACAATCTGTAACATTCCCAAGCTCAATACTCGTAAACCTGAATATATTAATAAACATCAAGTAAGCCATCATTAACTCGATACAAAACCACTGCAGCAGTCATGCCCCATTCGGGACGTTCTATAATTAACATAAACTCTTAACGTACCCCTCTCATCATGAATTCCGTGTAATCCTCACATCCAGTCTTTTAAAAATTAAAATGGACGTCCCCTACACAGTCTCATCGATAATTCACCAAAGTGAAACTATTTTACCGCCATTTTATTTATTGATGCCGCATTGGCTCTCACGCAATCCAGGGTTGCGATAGAGTTGGAGCTGGGCCGATCGACCCTGTTCGTGTTTCGAAAGAATCATTTTGAAAGCAATCGTATCTCTGTGAATTGGTAATGAAAGGAATGAGTGAGATGAAAATCCTTCATTTTTGTTGAAATATGTCAATGAATATGTTTCCTGTTGAAACAAAGAGGTGGCCAAACTTTTCGATAGATCCAAGAGCCATTTTTGAAGAGACAAAAATACGAGCTCATAACCTCCATCTGTCCATTAGAGGTCGATTGTTAAGAAGTAATCATGGATCAACAACTGTCTGGGAGCAGCTATTACATCAAATCTTTTCCCGCAGTTGTGGTGTTAAATCAGATCTTTTCGAGACCCTCGAAGGTTGAGATTGGAGACTAAAAGAAAAGAATAAGCTCTTCAAAAGATCTAGGAGTCTAGATAGTTTCAAGATGATCATATAAAGCATGGGTACAATAGCGAAGTTATAACAATCTGTAGATAAGTTTGAAAAAAATGAATCACGTACTATGCCTCCAAAACAATACTAGACCCATTTTTGAAGAGACAAAATACGAGCTTATAACCTCCATCTGTCCATTAGGGGTCGATTGTTCAGAAGTAATCATGGATCAACAACTGTCTGGGACCAGCTATATCATCAAATCTTTTCCCGAAGTTGTGGTGTTGAATTAGATCTTTTCGAGACCCTCAAGAGATGAGATTGGAGACCAAAAGAAAAGAATAAGCTCTTCAATAGATCTAGGAGTCTAGATAGTTTCAAGATGATCATACAAAACATGGGTACAATAGCGAAGTTAGAAGATTCTGTAGATGATTTTGAAAAACATGAATCATGTACTATACCTGCAGAACAGTAATAGACCCATTTTTTAGGGAACAAAAATATGAACTCATAACCTCCATCTCACTTAGCCAACATTTTCCATTGGAGGTCGAATGTTTAGAAGTAATCATGGATAAACAATTGACTGGAAGCGGCTATATCAATAAATCTTGATCATCCCAAAATTCCTAAGAGTTATGTTTAGAGACCAAAAGAAAGGAATGAGCTCTTCAACAGATCCAGAAGTCTAGATAGTTTCAAGATGATCATACAAAATATGGTTACAATTTACAATAAAGAAGTTATAAGATTCTGTAGATAATTTCGAAGAAAATTAATCGTTTACTATGCCTGCAAAACAGTACTAGACCCATTTTTGAAGAGACAAAAATATGAGCTTATAACCTCCATGGCACTTAGCTAACATTTTCCATTGGACATCGAATGTTTTGAAGTAATCGTGGATCAACAACTATCTTGGAACAGATGAAAAGTAAGAAATGAGCACTTCAACAGATCCATAGATAGTTTTGGTACGACCATAAAATATCAGTAAAGCGTTTCCTGGCTGGTGAATGAATCCATGAAAGAACGTCACAGAAGACAGGTGTCACAACCCACACATTAGGGTCATTTAAATACTTAAAGGAGGTATTCACGAAATACAGCCGATCGGTACCGATTAGAGAGAAAGTACCATAGTCTGTCGTCTTTGGTGGGGTTCATTCTTCATGACAAAATGCAGGTCCTGATAGAAGAAAAGTAAGTTGAATCCAGATTGACTTCATACGAACAATTAGAGAGGACAAGAAAAGAAGCAGAGGTTTTTTACAAAACACAGAAGTGCTAGCGGACAAGACGTGTTGGCAATAATGGTGAAACAAATGATAACATATGGTTTTGTGGCCAAATTTAAACTGAGCAGAAAACATGGAACAATAGCAGCGTTGGAGACACTTTGTAACTTACCTCTTCCATATTTTGTAACAGAGGTGCAAGAGAGAGAACTTTCTAATCGTAAGTAAAGTGTTTTCCAACAGGAACTTCTGAACTCTGACAATTGAGAACGGCCATCTTGTTGAAGCTACATCCGTCAAATTAGTTGTCATCTATTCAGTCTGTTTTACTAAATCACCATGGACTGGTGGATGGTGTCAACAGGTCTTTTATAAGAATAACAAATTTCGCTTACTGATAGACACGTTATATCAAGAAAATAATAATTTACCCAACTCTCTTATTCACGTTGTTGGCACACGGCCAATTTCTGAATTAACTTTTTCAAGAGGTAACGATAATTTGCCTCAATTACGCCATTATAATAATCGTATATATGCGTAGAAGGGATATAGATAATAGCCCATGTAGAAAGGTGGTAGGTTAGGTCGTTGTTTTAGGAGGGAACTTTTGGCATTTTCACTGACCATGAAAAAAGTAGCAGAAAACCACAAACGGTTTCTCGCCGTTGAAGGATTTTTTCACCAACGATTTAGCCCTTCATCATAGGTATGATAATAATGATATTCAATTATGAAAGAAGAATGAAGAGAAAACGCAGCTTTTTTATGTGATATTGACAAATTAAATGGTAACAATGTAATAGACAAAGATTGATTGAGATGATTACAATATTTTGGAAATACCAGAAGATGATAATTTTAAACGAGGTGTTTTTCAGAAATATTTTAATAGAACACTGTCATCCCCAATGGCGGACATCGATGTTTCGGAATGGAACACTTGTCTTACTGTCTCTTCGGACAATAATTCGCTCATTTAATTCATTTCCAGCCATAGGAATCTTGTTTAAATTGAAAGGAAAAAGGAGAGGAATAGGAAAAAGTGTTTTTTGCATAATTCAATATTCATATGTATACTGGAATGATTTTGTTGAAACACTTTTCCTATGTACGTTTCAGTTCAAATATTAAGTGGCAAAGAATATTTTAATGGTACTAAGATCATTAACAGTGAACGTAGGAACAGGAACGAATTCAGTAGGAAAAAGTAGAATCACAGTGAAGCACCACGGTGGATGGAAGAATGCGATGGTGGCTAAAGGATATTTGGAGGACAGTATATCCCACATTAATGAGTTTCTGACACCAGCAACGTTAGCTGATTTTACCGTTACTTGATACTTGCATAATGGAGAGTGTCATGTGAATTGTTTCAAAAGATCAATGATTGAATAAGAGTCATTCAAATTGGAATATTATTGAAAGAGAGTGTTTTTTGGGAAAAAAGGGTTCATGACTTCCTACAACTGCAGTAAAATATCTTCTTTGAGATATGAAAATCATGCATGTAAGTTACTTTCAGATACAAACTGGGGAAAAACCCTTTTGAAACAACTACTCTCATATACACATTTTCCTTACCATTTCACATTCAGTTTGTACTATAAACATTTGTTATAAAATTGGAACAGATAGCATCCATAAAAACGTCACACAATCTGACATATAGATAATAGTCTTTCTATTATCCTTCAGCACTATTTTGTATAACATTACATGCTTTTCTAAAGCATTCCGACTTTTTTTGTTATTGATTTTTTACTTTTTTCAATTGCTCGTATATTGGGATCACACGTTAAAAGGTAAGACCTCGTTTGTCCTTAGCTCGCACAAGTTTCGACTTCTAAGGATTTTCGTTCGTAGTGGTTGCGATAGCTGGATATATGGTTCATCTTTATGTTCTAAACGTGCTGTCTCATAATCTGACGATTATTCAGAGAGATTCGCCCAATCTGACAAATAAAAAATTATTTTTTTCAATTTTTTTAAATCATTGAACTTAATTAATTGAAAAGTTTAGGAAATAGCATGCAAATAAATGAGTGTATGCTTTTTGAATAGAATACTTGTATTTATGAGAAAATAATTGAAAAAATATGATAAAAAAAATTTAATTTTCTGTAATCAATTGATTGATTAATCATCATCTTCATCTTTATCACAAACGAGTCTCTGTGATCAGCTGTGATGGCAACATAATTCAGAGTGAGGACGGAGTGAGAGAGTAATAGATAGAAAAAAAGTGAAAGAGGAATAGAAACGCGGAGAGAGAAATATAGATATCACACATCTGCACGCATTACACTTTATCGACGAATTTTTGTTATTTCGGGTTGCGGAAATCGTCAGATTATATATTTTTCGTTATCCTTGAATTATTTCCTTCAAAATAAAAAAAATAAAAAATTGGCTACGCTCGAGAATGTCGAAATAATGTTATTTTTTTTACAACTTTGCTGCCCTCCCCTTTCTTTACGTCACTCTCAAATTGTCAGATTACTGAAATATATACTTTTCAGCATGTAATTAACTCACCTTACCTTAATCTGACGCGCTCGAGAATTTCTGATGATCAATTTTTTTTACTAATCTGATCCTTTATCCTTCACGGGCAGCCTTATATATGAGGCTCATATTTGGTGGAGGAACTTAACCGAATACAAGGTATCCCCTTGTATATTAATCTGCCGCGCTTTAGTAAATCCTTGGGCTCCCCTATGATGAAGATTGTATCGAGGAGAGATATATGCATATAAGAAAATAGATATTTTGAAATAAAATCTCGCTGATCTTCGCTTTCCTCAGGTCTAGTGGGTTGAAGTCTACCGCAGTCGCATGATGAGTAAAGATATTCTTGACACAAGGTGTAGGGCCTACCACAAGGAGCCAGAGATATGATGCACTTGATGTCAGCATGTCTAGCATATGCTGTCTCAGCTTATACCCATCGAGACAATGCGTTTTTTATCATCTATGGCACGTTTACGGCACGGGAGATATTGAATCCGTTGTGGTGAAGAAAAATTGCGAAATTAATTGAAAATATTCATTATCCATCCTCAGTGATTAGTGTTGATGAAGATGGTATGTGTGAATTTGAAAGGCCACCAATTGTAGCCACCATATTGAAGTGGTGACCTTTGGTCACAAAACTTCAAATAAAATCATCAAATGAATGAAAGAAAGAAATGTATTTCTTTATAGACCAACTACATGGTATCGAACATGTCAATTTATACTTATAAAATGATTATCCAAAGTAAATTGATGGATGTAGCTGTTAATACGTGGTAGAAAATCATAAACTTTCTATGTTTTTTACTACTTGGCAAAAGTGGTAAGAAACACATTATTATGAAAAGTGAACATAATGAAAAAAATATATTTATATATGTGTAAATATATAATATATTTACACATATGTCTAATTGAAAAAGTGAAAATTATAAATGTGCAAGTATAAAAATGTAAAATTGAAATATAAAAGAATAAGATTATTTACACACAGATATCCACAAAAATTCAATCAGCGAAATACTTTTGTAATGTATAATAAGATTTAGCCAATAAGAAATCTTTCAGTGATTTTTTTAATTCGATAGTATTACAGGCCTTCATTAGATTAGGGAGTT
>WOGO01005160.1:0-12658 GCA_015342085.1 Leptinotarsa defecta | reverse complement strand
ATTAAGTACTCCTGTATTTTAACTCCTTTGATAGAATTGAACAGTATGGCTTGCTCTCTGGATGGAAATTTAAAGTTTTGGACTGCAGTAGAGTATGAGTTGGATTGAACATTTGATTGATTACTTTGAGTGTCCCTGTAGTCTGAAACACTCGGTATGTTAGTGGAGTTCATGGTAATATCAGGAATATATGCCGATAGTATTCGGCATACCCCTCTGAAAAAACCATTTTATCTTTCGCTTAGGAAAAGTCTCACCGATATAAATTGAAGTTAAGATCTTGCTACACCTTTTTTTAGTTTTATCACTTGTAGAATTTGTTAGCGGTCACTACAACCATTCACGACGGATTGTCAGAGTCGAGTCTTGAATTTTAGTTGAAGTGCTCCGAATCAAATATTCGTAAGCTTTTGTGGTGTGACTTACCAAATCCGAACTATCAAGATGTCTAACAGATGCAGAGAGAACATGGACAATATGTCTATGGAAGAAAATGAAGCCAGTACCTCAAAAATCAGCAACATCCATGAAAACACGTCTGCAAATACTATAGACCACATACCAAACAAATTGCATAACTGTTGGGTCTTTTGGAAAATTTCAAGTGACACTACCTTGCGGTGGGAAGAGAGGTTTACACCAAAAGCATATTTTCGGAATGTTATAGAATTCGAGAGGAACCACTGAGTTGGAGGCTGATCTTGATTATGCGGTTTTCAGACAAGGTACACGGCCTATATGGGAGAAAGAGTTTAATAGAGATGGCGGTAAATGGATATTCACCATGGAAAAAGGCCGAGAGAATGAAATGTTGAGATTTTTTTGGAGGAAAACTTGTTTGTTCATGATCGGAGAAAATTTCAGTGCATCAGAAGGGATTCGTGGTAGTGTTGGTTATATTAGGAAAAAAACAGGTATGATCTCTTTGTGGACTGCAAATGCACATGACGAATGTACCGTATTACGAATTGACAGCGAATTAAAAACATTGCTGGATTGTCGTTCAGTGAGGAACAATATAATATACCGGACATACGCAAATTCTGTGAGTCAGGATCCTGAAAGAAGACGCAATGTTGCTTACATTATTTAGGATTATACACGCATCATAGTTGTCTTCAGTATTATACTTCTTGAACAATATTTTTTATATCTTTGTGTTAGTCGGTTTTTATCATTATATACTGTAGGAAATATTTGACAAATGGAATTTTGTGGTGAAAAAAATCATACCGCATTATAAAATCTAACTGATTCGGAAAATAAATAGATATCCAAAAATTGATTTTTTTGTTTTAAAAACTGTAAAACCTCAAAAACGAAACATAAAATGTTTCAGTAGAGTAGCAGTTTCTTTTCATTCACTAAAAACTTTGCAAGGGTTTTTGTGCAAATGAAAAAATGAACTTTATGAAGAAGTAAGCAACGTTAAAAAAACTACCACGCCTCACGGAACGATAATTTACAATTTGGTTCTGAAATTTGAAACAGACGGTTTGCGGAGTGAATATTTGAATATGTATGCAGGGTTAGTCAATGGGGATAAATATGATGTACAGGGGTAACATCAGGGATAGTTGTGAAGAAAATATAAAGCGAATAAACGAAAGTAACTGGTGGAAAAGCGACTTGTATTCTGTAACTTCCCTCTCTTTATCAATTGTTGGATAATTTAAGTTAACACTAGGTATTGCAGTTTTTTTTAATTTACTACGCAAAGGCAAACCTACTAAAAGTGTCACCAGTGTTACGTCACATTTGCTCGGCGCTTGTTTAACGTGGCGATATATGTAAGTAAGCAATCCTGTATGTCCATAATAGTTGAGCATAGGTAACAATTGTTACCTATGCTGTGATTCTGGCGAATCTTGTTATTAATGACGGCACTACGAATTGTATTTGAATACACGCTCGAATACGATTAAACGCCAGAAAACACTTCTGGCATTTTTCACTTCTACATATTTCGCACCATCGACAATCGGTATTGTCAGTTAGAATGTGAGAAGATTCAATGCCTACAAACGTTTTCGATTCACGTCTTGAGAATAGGCAGCCGTCATGGTGAGAATGTGAACAGAGTATTTTGTCCTGTTTACATAGTCATGTAGTCTTTTATTGAACATTTTGTCTATTTGGAAAGAACGCTTTATATTGTTTTCAACGTAATCATTTCATAAATTCACAACTTGTGTTTCGTTTTACAATAGTTTTTTCAGGCAAGACTAATAATCCTGTTGAGTACTATCTATGTTTAAGTTAGGCGTAAAAGAACAAATAGGTGTCAGTTTTAGCAACATTAATAATTTAAGTTCAAAGTTTACTCTTGTTAGTCATACCAATATATTCGTTCAATTAATAATGAGATGGCCAATTGAACCTAAAAGCAACCTCAAAATGTGTCAGAAAAAATACTTCTTTCGTATCTTTTCAAGTCAACCGTAGATACAACCTGGCCGTATATCTCTGGTAGTTGTCACGAAATGAAAGAAGCAGAATAACTTTTATGATTTGTGTGATTGACAGAAGACAGAGTTGTCAAATAATATTGTGTTATGGAGGTTGATAATACATCGTTTAATTGAAAAACAAAAACTCGCATAACTTCCAAGTCAATTCCGTCAATACTAAATTTTTAGTGTAATTTTATAGGACAATAAGGCCTTAAAAATGGCAGAGAAGTAAGTGCAAAATTTATCATTTCTCCTTTTGTAAATACATTTTTTGTTATCATAAAAATATTACATATTTACTTTTTAGGTCTGATAACAGCTGGGCGTTTAGCTCTTGGTTGAATGCAGCTAAAAATAAGGTGGGTATTCGTTATAGAGAGGACGGTATCCGTAATGAAATACATATTTTCAGAGCACTGAAGTCTTGGAATTTGTCAAAAAAGATTTGGAAGAATTTGGTTCCGCTGTCAAGTCTGAAGCAAGTAGTGTTGTCTCATCAACCGGCGCGGTTATTGAGAAAACACTGAATGTAAGTTCCCTCAGCCAAAGCTTTGTGAAATAACCAGTTTAATACTTTTCAGCTTGACTCTCCAGACTCTACAGCTAGTAACATGAAACGAAGTTTCAGTTCCTTCATTGGTCAGATGAGTAATGTTTTAAATCCAAGCCCTGATGACTCTGACACAGAGGTTCTAATTGTAGAAAACTCGGAGACAGTAACTTTAACAAAATTCCAGGTAAATCACTGAGGATGTTGGGTATCTTTCTGTAAAATCAGTGTGTAATTGTAGAAGGCTTTGTATGAACTTCAAAATGATCCAAGAACATTCCTGTGTGACCCGGAGGAAGAACTACATAAGCAGTTTCAGTGTTGGCTAGAAATAATTGATGATCAGTTGTGTGATGAAAGGATAGCTAAACAAGTCAATAGTTCTGAAGTTCTCAAAAGACAGTATGCAAAACTTGTCCCTGAAATTGTAGAACATCAACTTTTTTGGAAAAGGTATTCCAACAAAAAATAAAACGCAATGTGGTTTTTATCTTTATTGTTCATTTTATTATTAGGTATCTATTCAAGAAAGCTTTATTGGAAGATCAATTTGCTAGAGAGGAAGCTTTAGGGAAAAGAGATCAGAAGGACAAACTTGACTCTGAGGAGAATTTGAAGTGGGATCAAGGTAGGACTATTTGTTTTGTTCAGAATGCTGACTGAAATTCCTAGATTGACAGATGAACTATGACAGGGCAATTTTAACCACCCTGAAAGATCTATAAACTGAAATGAAAATATATGAAACATACAATTTTGGACAATTATGTTCAAAACCTGATTTTCTTATTCACTTTGGTCCGCAAAACTACAATGTTTTTGCACATTTTCCTTTTGGAAAACTCCATCATTTTACTAAAGTTCCCTTTTCCCTTAGGATAATAATATTAGTTTGTTTTGAAACGTATACATTTCAATGATGAATGCTGACAATGAATTATCAATTTTAAATTCCGACTTCTAGGAATCACTGTTGCCAACATACAGTAATTTGGGTAGTCTTAGGGTATACAGTAACGACTTGTATAACCTATATGATATGGTAATTTGATCTAGGATGTCAGGAATAACTTTCTACTAGGATTTTTGGTACTATTGCTTTTTCCCCCCCTCACACATCTCTTCTATCGCTGCAGTCTCATTTTAAGCACCTTAAGACATAAGGTTACTCACTATTATGCAAATCATTTTCATTTGGGATTGAAACCTTTTATAGAATGATTGAAGATTAACCTCATTCAAACCCACAATGCTTAGTAAGGTTCAACACTGTCAAGTTCTCAAATCTAGTATATATTATATATAGTATTCCATGCTCTTTCTGATTACCACAGTTAACTGTTGTTGACAAGCTTTTATAATCCTTTACCCAGGAAGATATTTTCTAATGGTGTATGGTAATTTTTGTGTTGCCAAGTTGGCAGTGATGATGGGTTCTTTGGCCAATATACTATACTTTTTTGACGTGCCCATCTTTGGGAACACTGTTAAATTTTGAAATGTCGATTTAGAGATGAACAAATAAAGAAATAAATTCGACTTGTTCTTTTTTTATAATATTACCTAATCTAAAATAATTTGACAAAGTAACCAATAACTTATTACATATTAGAGCTCATTTTGGGAATTTTGGAACTGCCCAGCAGTCTAAATAAATATAATTTACAGACTGATCATTAGACTATGCATCCCCTTTCTTTGAAACTACTTGGGAGATGTACATTTTTTTTTTCCCATTTTCAGAAGATTTCGGACCAGACGTAGAGCTGACTGAGGAGGAGCAAATAAAATTACTGGAGCAATATGAAAACGAGAAAAAGTCACAAATGCCTAGTTATAGTCCCAAAACCGCTAAACTTCCCATTGGGGAAAAAGTTGTGTTCAAACAGGAGTCTCCAAAGCGAGAGGTTAAACCCAAAACTAGCAAGAATGATGTTCTGTCTAATTCTCCGAAATCAAATAAAGGTGATTCAGCTTTAAGTACTCCTAGTAGCAGCAGCAGTCTCGATGGAGACTGGGAAAAAGTGAGCGATGTGGAAAAATAGGCTGTCTAGATGGAAATTAGGAATATCTTATGCATTTGAATTTTATACCCAATGTCTCTACTATTTGGAATTATATTCTATGAAATCTAGTTTTAAATCTACCAATTGTTGACGATATCTTATTTAATTTATTGGACTTTTTGTTGTTTTGATTTTTTATTGGAAATTTTTGTACTTCTTTTAGTTGTGTATAATTAAGTATTTTATAAAATGTTTATCGAGAATACATTATTCGTAAATGTTTTCTTTTGCTTTATTCTTCAACTTTGTCATAGAAATTGAGTATGTAAGTTATTTCCACACATTAGCCAAAATTACTTTTAGCCCAATTCATAGGAAAGAAATGCTATATGTGAAGTATACTTGCAAATGCAAATAACCGATAACTAAATCTCGCCAATACCAAAAGTAGATAACTCGAAAAAGTTATTGTGATCCTGGGTAAGGTAGTTCATTAGCAAGTAATGGAAATTTTATGTGAATCTTAGGAAAGTCGTCAATATGCCCCTTTCTTTGCTAGTCATGTACACTACCCAAAACAAACACTGTCCCAAACAGACAAATTGCGATACTCTTGACGTGTGTTTCACTTTATCAGTAAAACACTTGTCGAGAGTATCAAAGATACTACTTGGTTCTACATCCATGGAGAGAAATAGTTCCTACAGATTTACAATCTTTTTCTGGTCTATTTCTAAAAAAGTCTGAATGATCAGCATAATTTCAACTCCGAAATAATCCGTACAAAATTGCGTAAAGCTAAACAAAACAGAGCTGTATAATGGAAATTTCAGTTACAGGCAATGCCATGAGAGATGGAGAAAATTCATATTTGATGTGAATGTTAGGCCAGCAATTTATGGACCGTATCAGATAGATCAGGAGTATATGAGTTGATCTGTGGTTCTAGCCCAAAACTCTATATTGGTCAAACGGGAAGAACATTTCCTTGAAGAACGAAAGAACACGGGAGTAGTTTTTCGAATATGGAAACCAATTTTACATTTGCAAACCAGGGGCCTGAGTTTAACCATAGCTATGACTTGTTACATCTTGAACAGAAAAAATCGATATTAGTTGAAAGATTCAAAAACTTAACAGAGTAACCAAATAGAATTGAATTATTTCCTTTTGTTTAATCGGTTTTCTAATTAAGAAACTGGTAATTAGTCTATTACATGTCCATTTGACAAGTTTCATGACAACATGACAAGTTTCGAAGTTTCAATTTCAAAGTAGTTTATACAGATACAATTAGTCATCAAATATATAGGACATATGATTTGAATTGTTATATGAATTACTAATTATGTAGAATTCAGTTTGTATGACCACACATGAAGAAGCCAATGTATAGTAAAATGTTTCGGTTTTGTAAACTATTCAGTGAAAATGTCACAGTGGAGTGTCACTTGAAAATATTATATATTTTTATCGAGTATCAGCCAATTTCATCACATATTTGACCTATTTCAAAATACCTGAATTAACAAAAACACATCATTGTATCGAAAGACTTTATTACCTAATAGGTGGAGGATATACACTAATATACCTAGGTTTCTAGAGAAATATTAAAGAAATTTAAAAATATCTGAAGTCAATATTTTTAAAAAACTTTTTAGTCCAATCAGAAATATTTTTCAAACCTAATGTTCATTTTCTGCATATTCTCTCTTTCATGAATCATGACATATATAAAACAGAAAAGAAATTATAACTTTGTATTTTGCATATTTTCGAAATGAAAGGCATGTAATGAAATTGATAAAAGGTGATATTTACGAAGATGTTCTTGGCTTGAGCTCGTCGTAACAAGGCCTCAAGAAAATGTAATTCTTCTTCTGCGTGTTATAAAACTCGTGCCCCTTACTCCAGTCATAACTTACAGCATAGGCAAATATTTGACCGTTGTGGTTGAAGGCACACCTTGTAATAGGTTGCTCCATTAGTTCGGAAGGTTTCAACTTTGTCCTCGCATCTTTGTCCCAGAAACTGAACGATCCATCGGATCCAACAGTAGCCAGTGTTCCGTGAACGGGGTGGAAAGCAATATCGTTCACTGCGTAGATATCTTGATAACCGTTGGGAGTCCCGTTAGATCGATGACATTTGAATGTGAAGTTGTCTTTTGGGTTGGCTGGGTTGACATACTGAATGGCTACTCTGCCTTCTACTGATCCCAGAGCATAGCCTGTTGGAGATTTCTTCTTGTCCCTGAAAAAACATAGTCATTCACTTATTACGTCTAATTTCACCTTAAGAGCACTTTCATGCTACTAATTTTGTATTTGAAAACCTTATAAAGTTCATTTTAATGTTTTTCAATAGTTATAAGGCTTTTGATGATTCGCATTCCATTGTCTTTCGATAAAACTATAAGATAATTTCTCTATGAGGTATGAACTCACGTGAAGATTTCTCACTTTTGTTGATTTTTCCACTATGTATTAATAGCCTAGTCTTTTATATTGCTTGTGTTTTAATTATAGTGTGAATATCTTCGCCATAGAAAAATACGAAAACAGTTCTCTAGATATTTTTGTGAAGATTTTTGAAAACTTTTCTGGTAGTCCAAGAAAGTACCCTATTATCATACCAAAATCTAAAACGTGATATTGAATTGTTTTTCTGTTAGCACCACGTTAATCAGCCAAAAAAACACCACGACTTCTCTAATTTAACCAAACTCATATTTTCAATAATAAAGAAGTTAACAATAGTGCCGATTTGAGTTTTATCAAACTGACCAATATTAGTATGAGAATATATATTTTCAGTTTTTTTGTGCATGTTCAAACATGTGATTATTTTTGACTTGCCTCTACATCTACCTACTATATATTTTTAAAAGTTTTACAAACTAAGTGAAAGAAATGTTCTTTTCCTTCAAACAAACTCACTTGAAAATCGCTACACATCTGTGCTGGTACTTCAGAGGACTATCCAGTTTCTTGTACTCCTGAGGCTTTCCTTCCAATTGATACACTATAATCTGTCTTCCCGCTGTACCTACCACGGCCATCGGATAGTCGACATCTGCACAGTAGCATCGTTCAGGCAAATTAATACTCATCATGGGATTGGGGCTGCGTGTGTCCCAGAACTTGAGCGTTTTGTCCCAAGAACCCGTCATGAGGCAGGAATAATTAGGAGCTTTAATCCAGTGGCAGGTTTTGATAGGTGCGTCGTGCACGGCTACCTGCACCACTTGATTGCTGGCAAGATCCCACATTTTCGCTTGTTTATCACATCCAGCCATGAATACCTTGAAATGAAATGGTTATTTATTGAAAATAAATTGGTAAAAAATACAGTATTGTGATCTGAAATTGAAATTTAGAGATTTATTTCACTTTCATTTATTTTTGTTCTTCTAAAATGTTAACACCAGTTCGAACAATAGAAGTATGAACTTGTAACATTCACCATTGTCGACCACTTTCAGAGTGTTTATTTTTTTGGATGTAGGTTTCTTACTTTTTCACTCATTACAAATGTTTTCAGGCAATAGAAAAAAAAATCACTGAAATAACTAATCTGTTCTCGACCCTAATTTTGTTTCTTAACTTTTCTGCTGACTTACCTTCAAAATGTTTCTGTTAAGCTCATAGTTTTTTTTAAACCACTATGCATTCACATAGTTTTGACATTATTTATGAAACGATCTCAATTTCAAAATGTACGCCTATGGTAGAATTAACTTACTTTAGTTCCATCGTCACTCCAAGCAACATCCAAGACAGGGCCCCCACAAGACTGCATGGACTTTGGGACACTTGTACCATTTTGTTCGATTTCCCAACATCTGATATTGTTATCCCAACTACCAGCTATGAGAAAATTTTGAGGTAAAGTTGCCGGAGAAAACGACAAAGAGCTAACAGAGTCTTCAGGGGGCTGTACCACTTCGAAATCTTTCATTGGATTTGCTGTATTTGGAGTGGCGGTGCCACCGAACGTACCTAACGTAGGTTGATTGAACATTTTTTTAAATTAATATATCCCAAATTTATCAACATAAAAATATTTCCCTATAAGGTTATCGATTTATGTCATGTCAACTAAACTGACATAAATGTCGATGTCAATGTCAAGTCACAGAAGCGTAATCGTTTTGAAGCCTGTAACACATGGGGTGTAACCTCTATAAAAATCTACTCTACTTTTACTTCAGTGTGGCATAATTATTATTTCACGTTTCATTGTCATAATTGGTTTATATTTATCGATATTTATGGAAATAAATTACATTCAATGGTTCACCTACCAACTTTTTATTTTAAGATGTGTTCAACCTGATACTGATGACTAATTATGGAAACCTATTGGAAATGAATAATTATTTCATTATTCAATTTCATTTTTCGCTCAACGCAATTTTGTAATTACAAGAATTTGTTTGAAAATGACAGTGATAGAAGACGGGCAGATTAAAAGAACTCGTCAATATTATTCCACTTGTTTGCTAATTATAACCTGGGTGTAGTTCTTATTGACCTGGTTCCCAACGGGACAGGTAAACTGAAAACTTACGGTCGTTTTACCAATGATTCATAAAATATGCACTATTTAACAAATATAGTTGAAAAACTTTAGTGATATAAGTAAATTTCAACGAGTCTTTGGTAATTAATGAAAACATAAAATGAAACTTTCCGAGGATTATAAAAATATTTTTCGATAAAATAATATTCCATAAAATAAATAGAGATTAGTTTTTTACCATGTCATGTGCAATAAGGATAATCTTATTCTCACAAAATCAGCACATTGTACAAATACCAATATCGAAGGTGCAGACAATAGTTCCATTCTTGAAAGAGTGCAGCTATATTTATATTACGTATTAGAAATCGATCTCACAATGTTATTACACTGTAAAAACCCTAATGAGCAGCGAATTGCTTGGGCTCATTCTGTAGGAACTTCAGCAAATAGACTGTTCATCTTATAAAACTGTCAGGTAAAATCATTGCTCACTCATAGTGGAGACAACATTTATACACGTTTGTGTACAAAAATTAAGCTAAGATTATATCATCTTGACCATTCATAGGGAACCTGCTTCCAGGGAAGCTATTTTCTTCTTGGTCCAAATTGTTCAGCAAGCTAAATGAATCTATTGAAAATTTACCGAATATTCATATCTTCAAATCAAAATTGAAAACTTGATTCATTGAAAAAAATTGCTACTTCATAGATGGATTCAACTGACAGATCACTTTCACGTTTCCATTGTATATATTTGTCTTTTACTTTTGATACTACTTATACTTATTGATGTTTCCCTTGTAATTTTGCTGTTTTATTGTTTATTATATACTTTTTAACAACAGAAATGAATAAAGTATAATTTGTTATAATTCCAATACATTTTGCGAAAAAAAAAGTCCAAGCATAATAGATCGCCAACAGAAAATTTTTGGTCAGTAGTTTTTCATTTGCTTTAAAATCAAAAATGCTAACAAAAATTGTTCGCAAAAATTCAACTTTATATGACAAATCTTTCACCTAATGTAAGCTACTTTTACTGTAGAAATAAATCACTACTGACTTTGAGGTACTCAAAATTACCTATTCAAATATTAGTTCATTATGAGATTTTCACTCAACCGTGACAAAGTGTTTTATCAAAATAAACTGATTTGATGCCAAAAATCTTTCTACAATTCAAAGATTTGTAAAGAAATATAGATTAATAATAAAGTTTAATTTGAATTAGTAGTATTGATCTAAATAGAAAAAAAGATTATGAAGCATTGTTTTCGAATATATACAATAAACTCAATGATAAGTTCTAACTATGCTGAAATTCTAAAAAATTTGTAAACAAACAAATGTTCCCCGGGAATTTTTCTTTCAAGTACTACTTCACTTTTGAAATGATATTCATCCATAGTTTTTACGATTTCGTCAGGTTCATTTTCTTTCAACAAAACCATATAACAAACTCCATTTTTTGACAAAAGTTTCGGCAATTCATTGACTAGTCTGTCGATTATCACACGACCACGAAGGCCCCCAGCCCAAGCCCGATTCAACCCACTTCCATTAAGTTCCACTGTTTGTGTTACAACATACGGGGGATTGAATATTATCACATCAAACATGTGTTCCCGAAATCCTACGAGCAAGTCCATTCTTGTACATTCTACATTTGAGTCATTCAATATGCAGGTGTTTTGTGTAGCCAAGCAACACTGTGGGTTAATATCTGTCGCAAAGTACATACAAGATGTGTGAAAAATCTGAGATAGAGCTGAGATCACCACCCCACTTCCCGAACCAATTTCAACCACTAGTCTGGGTTTCAAATCAAGCAAAAATTGTGTATCACATTCAAGAGCATCCAGCAGTAAAAACGTGTCTTCGCTTGGTTCATATACATCTGGAAAAGACTGCAAATTATACTTAGGTGTAATGATCGACATGATCTTCAGTTTGAACTATAGACTTTTCAATTCCTAGAATATATTTCTTATCGCCTATTTCTTTGTCTATTGACTTATGAACTTTATTCAGCCTTTCTTGTGTATTTTGCAGGATATTTGATAATATGGTAACCCTTTGTTTGGCATTTATTAGTTTCTTGACGTAAATCTCCAAATCTATGGAGTTTTTTTGAGAATCCGCAATGGTTTTTAATTCTTCACTCAGACTTTCTATACACTGCTTCAGTTCCAATTGTGATATCCTAAAGAACGAAAAAAACAATATCAAAATATTGACAATTGTAAAATTTCTAACCTTGTGGCTCGTACTCTTTCGTCTAATTGGTCTACGGTAGGTTTAATTAGGCCCATCAAACCCTCGGTAAGGGTATCGCGGGTTGGATTTTCACAAAAATTTTCTGTATTTTCGTCTATAGAAGTTGCAGTACTTTCAGAATCCAATCCATCCACATCCATTGCTGTTAACACTGATTTTTTTTTAACTGGCAACTGTCACTTTATAAAAATTCATAAAACCACAGAGTCACCGTAAAGAAGTTTCAAAATACACGTCTATTTTTGCTTACATCATCTTCAGAAATGGATGCATGGGATTGTGTCTTCCAACTTCTTCATATATATGTCTCTGGAAACTATCAAAAGTTTCCGAAAAAAGTAAAAGGATGTTTAATGTTTGTGAAATGTTCAGAAATCGTGGGACAGGAAGACTTTCATGGTCTCATTAGGATATATAATCCTAACAAAATACAATAATGAATAATCATGAAGACGAACGGTCATTATATTCAACGTGTAGGAGTGTAGCGGAACGTCTTTAGCGCAACTTTATTTTTTCAGTCAACCACATTGAAAAACATTACAAAAAAAGGCATTTCATCCGATTATGTTTAGGACATAGCGAAAGAGACTAGAACTGCAGCTGTTGCTTGGGGTCGAAGCCAGCCCCGGTTCTCCGTCTTCATATTTGGATACGTAGGGAAACGACCACAAACACTTCAAGTGTTTGTAAATATTAACGAATCTTCAGTACCATTTTCATTTATAATTCAGTTATGAACTTCATAAAAGGAGAAGGAGCAAATATTTCCGATAATTTAATATTGTTAGTTTTTTTTAAGTGATAATGAAATATATAAAATTCTTAGAAATGAAGAA
>WOGO01005159.1:0-12661 GCA_015342085.1 Leptinotarsa defecta | reverse complement strand
TGAGTTAGGGAATAACAGGACCACAAGTGATTCTGTCATTCCCGTATCCAGTGGGGCTACGTGGAAGCAGGCATCCGATGGCCGGTTTGCTCAACTCTCACATCCCAAGTCAATGCACTCGCCGAAAACAGCATGCAGAGTGGTTCAGGCATGAACAAGGACAGCCAACCCGCCAAGAGAGAGAGCGAAAATAATTGATATCACATGACAGTGTAATGGCAAGAAAAGTAGAAAGGGATTTTTGATAGGAGATATGGATAATCAACACTGTTTAGTAACAGATTATATTAATATTAATGTAAGAATGTTTCGTCTGGTACTTGAAGTGACAAACTGCGATTTTTCAAGAAATTTACCAACCAGTTCAAAATAAATGAATATGAAAAACTTTTGATGAAGCCTTTCAGTGGAAGTTGTTCTCGAGATCCTTAATTTCTCATTATGAAACAAGCGTTCTAGTGGCGGTCGATACAGTTTGTCCCACACGACACACAAATATAATGTAACTCCAAGATCTTTCACCTATTGACAATTACTTAGTGTTGTCGATTCTTTCTCAAAATCAAATACCAACAATTTACGTTTTCTTTTGAAGGTTACACAGCATTTTTGACATCAATCTTTAAATTATTGTTGCGGTACCTTTGAAATATAACTTCAACATCTCTTTTGAATATTTTGGCAATCTTCAAGATCATGAACTTTTTTTTATTTTATTTTTTTCTTATTTTTTTTCATTTTCTTTTCGATCATGAACTTCTCGAATACTATTCAGATCACAGAATACATAAGGGAAAATCTCCCCGTGAGTTGGGCTATCTATCGGGCGCGTCCCCAGGTGGCGCATAGGGGAACGGCCAGGGTACTGGGGGCCCCGTCCGGGAAGCCAATATGTGGCCTTACGGACGGGATCGCCGGACTCATGGTCAGTGGCAGAAATAAGTAGCCAAAAGCCTTTGCAAAACATGCCACCGTGGACCAGCCTACCCATGCTGAGGTGTAAGGAATCTTGCCGACAGCTGAATGGTCCCTTGGGGAACCGGACGAAACCTCATTGTAATTAGCCTTCCTCTGGTAATGTGGGGCTCTGTCAGAGGTGACCAACTTTTCCCTTGCTACTCATGGGAAGACACAAATATGAAACAAACAAAACAGACACAACAAAAACCAATCCCGAAGCTGGATAGAAGTGCTCACCTCAATCTATGGAAGTGGCTGGGGATGAACAAAAATGTCCACCCCAATCTACCGCTCAGAATGAGGCTGGTCAACGCAGATCACCTCGTGATGTAATATAAAGGCGGCGCATTTGTGGCACCGAGGCCAAAAGAGAAAGAGAGGAAAAGAGGCAGGAGTGGCAGCAACTATAAGTGCACCCTCCTCCTCCATCATTCCACCTCCAACAGAAAGGGCACTTCCTGCGGCGGGCGCTAAGAGCTCCGCCTTGAATGAAGACAAGAAACCGACTGCCCCTGCAGGAAAGTGCCCTCACTTGAACACCTCCACTAGTGGAACCCCAGGAAGGTGGAAGAAGCCGCGCAACGACAGTTATGTCGCTACACCTTCCAAAACCTTCGCGGAGGCCACCGTGAGATATATCAAGGTTGCCAAAGAGAGTGTGTGTTCGGCGAGTCTTGGCATACATCTGCCGATATAAAGGAGATGTTTCCTAGTGACCTGTCCACCTTCCTGGAAAGGACAGGATGGACGATGACCTAGGAGTACAACTCCTCGGGAGGATGTACAATGGGTCACATGTGGTCTAAGTATTGTGGGCCTCACCCTCCCTCCCTACTCTACAGACAGAGATATTCAATATTTATATTTATTATTGATGTTTGAGTATATCATTAAAGCACCCTTTTAATTTTACTTCTGATGAACTCTTTATTCTAATCGGGCTATTTCATATCTACGTGGTAATAATAATAGTTAATAATAAGGTATTTCCAAATTACAATTATTTTATACTCTAACATATTACCTACTTGTTTGTCCACTTTCTAATGAATGAATTTGCCTAAAAAAGGTCAGGTATAAACTCATGAACTATATGAATAAATCAAATTTCCGAAAATACCATAATTATACTTAACTTTTCTTACCTGGAAATGAACAGCTTTGAAAGTAGCGAATTATTCAGTTCAGTTTGATCATTCATAATATATTGAGAGTTTTAAAATTTGTTCATTTCCATACTCTCCAACAGGTAGTTTTAAAGTTTTAAACATTTCTCCTGAAAATGGAGAGGCTTGAATTCATGATTGAACCCATGTCCCTCTGCGACTGAATGAGTAGCATATGTGGAGTTTATTTTTCCATTCTGGAAACTAGTTCTGTGTTCTTTTCTGCGGGCTTTGAACGTTCTTTCAGTTTGACCTATATAAAACATCGGACATGATCTACATGATAATTATACATTCCCGATTTTTCCGAAACTGAACTTTCATCTTTGTTACTCTCAATGTGCATTCCTAAGTTGTTGTTGGTTTTAAAAGTAATATTTACACCTTTGGGCAGAAAATTTTAAATATTTGTAGTAGGTTGGCCTAAGTAGGTTGAGGTTCTTTAACTTTTATCCTCATCTCTTCGAATTGGGTAAATTTCCTTCAAAGCTTGGCTGTATAACTTCTTTGATAATAAAGAATGTATTAGACTGCTATCGAATTCAATGTTGACGCAATTTGTTTTATTATGTTCTGTTCTTTATTGAAATTCGCATCTGATAAGGGAACATTTATCATTCTGTGGATCATACTGCTGAATACTGCTATATTCTGCTGCTAATATGGGTGGGTGAACGAATTATGAATGATAATATCTGTATATGCTTGTTTACGATAAATTGAAAAATAATGTTTATTGTTAACTTTCGTTATTGTCTAAGTCCAAAAAATTTATAGAGTCGTCCTTTTCCATCTCCATGGTGGATGTGATGGAAGGGTGGAGAGAATTGATGAAATTCAAGAACTTAGTGAATTGTCTGTTCATTTCTGTGAAACATACTAGGATATCATCTACATATTTATAGGTATAGGTATAGTTATGTAGATATACCAATAGTTGTAATTTAAAAGTAACTTATTATTATACGCTTGAGAAACGTATTGTATAGCGAAACTAGTGTCGCGGTTTTTATAAACCCTTCATAGTGAAAATCAAACTACAAAATGTATTCATGGGTTTCAATATGGATTTTCATCAATTATCGGCCAGTTATTTCTATTCAATTACTTGAGTTTACCACGACGGAACTCTCATGCCCTGAATATATCTTCATCAGAACCTCAAATGTTTTACTTCATTACAGTACCTCAGACGCTGTACCGACAAACGCTCATATCTCGTTATGTCACACTAGCTTTCAACAAACGCGCCATTTCCAAGTCGCTTTTCTTGATGATGGTAAATGTTATCGATTTATAACTCACGTCATTGTATTAGAATGAACTTTCCATTACGATTCTTATATATGAGTGCAATTCAAAGCAATTCAAATCCAAAGTAAATCACTTCCTTTATACAGAAATAGTTGTCAGAACGTTTTAGGGATTGACCCTCATAAAATAAAAAAGAAGAACTTTTCCTTTGAAAAATTGTCTTGAAAAAGGGAAAATAGGTATAGTTGCACCCAAAAACATTGATTCAGAATTCAAGACAAATGTTCATAACTCCAGATTCCAGTTACGAACGAATCCAAGGATAATTAATTCCCATTTTGTTTTGATTCCTTAATTGACGTTGTGGTCCGTTTCTCATTTGAAACGTCTGGCGACTAAATTCAACAATAAAAGCTACGATCGTTGTCATTTTAGACCAGAAGGTTAACTTTTATTTTCGTTCTCTCGCCAGTGTTTTTTCTGCAACCCTTTTCCTTCACCCGTGTTGGTTTAACGGACACCCTCGAGGTTAGTTTCGTTTTGGGGTCTATTTTGTGCTTCTTTTCACAAACGACGCTTTTCTCTTTTCTATAAGGTATACCCCGGAAATATAACAACGTGGAAATTCGTTCTCGTATGATTGTTGGGAAGAAGTGTTTGTGCAGTTGGAAATTTTTATTTATTCTAGGAATATAAGCATTTCTCATGTCGTTTACGAAATACTGAAACGAAACTATTTCAATTTTCTAGAGACGTAAACTTGTTAAAGTTTGAGAAAGTTATCAAAAAATATTTGAATCATTGTGCACTGTACTGCATTGTGAAGCCACCACTTTTCAAAAATGATCGTAACAGAATAGTACACACAACTCATCACAGTTTCTGTTGATTTATTTTAATGTTCGGACTTCTATCGTCAAAACAAGTGGTAATCCATTTGAAAACTGAATGAAGGAAAAACTGAATGGAGTATCAATAAAACTAGGACCGGAATATTCGGATGGTAATATGAAAAATTAGAACAAATGAACAATGAGTATGAAATCCGAAGGTATAAGAAGGCTAGTTGAAAACCAGAGCCCAAACACAATTTATAATGATTAAACACCAGACAGCGCTGTTTCGACCCGTCACAGGTCTCATCAGCGGTGGTAGGCTGAACCACAAATGCATTACGGGACTCGACTTTCATTGAGGAACAAGGCTGAGTAAGTGGAGGCGATGGCATCTGCCCTTACGAAGACACCATCTGTGGGATCAACAGAAAACTCAATGCTGGAATATCAAAGATAAACGAGCCGTCCAAATTGGAAATAGTTTCTGTCCATACATAATTACAGAAGTTTCAATGTAGAACAACATTAGTTTTTGTTCGATGTTTTGAAATTCATGAAGGAATTGGCCGATACTTTGTGGAAATCCATAACGTATTCAATTAACACATTGTTGTGAGATTTTTACTGGATAATTTACAAAACCGCAACGGTTCTGGAAAGCTTTCGTGAAGTGTTACTTGAATACAACGAAAAGAGAGTAAATTTTCAACCTGAATGCTACAATTTGAAGAGTTTTACCAAAACGTACATTCATATGAGTAAAAAGACTCTTAACATCGAAATTTACCAGAACATCATCACCATTGAGGGTTGAATATTTCCAGTCATTCCATGAGTTTACTCATGGAATGGCTGGTATTATTAATGAAACTTTTACCAATTCTCGAAATCGGTTTGAACATTTCTAAATTTCTACTTTCTGATAAGGAAATCCTATTGAACTCACACATAATGAGGAATCAGTTGAGTGCGTACTTATGTGAAAAACCCTTTGGAAGGTTGTTAAAAATCTCTGTTTCTCCACGAAGATCACTTTTGTTCAATCATCGACAAATAACCCTGCCGATGCTACATGCAAAAGGTTGTTTGAAAAAAATATATGATTATAGCAGTCCAAAACATTTGGGAGTTTTCGAGAAAATTTCAGAATATATGAAAATATTCATTGCATGATCCTGGAAATCGTGAAACCATCAAAGGAGTTATAAGGTGTGGTATCTCTCTCTATCTCCCATATGGGAAAAACATTTCCGTTTTTACTCGAAGGACGTTTTCTGAGTGAGAGTAACATACAAGAACATTGTTGAATGTTGTGGTATGTTTGGAAATAGCCGAGAACATCCCGGAATGAACATTGTTATGTTGAATATACTAAAACAGTATCGAATGCTGTGAAATATCCTGGAACATTATAGTCCAATCGCATTTTTTGTATGAATGGTATATGAAGTATATACAGTTTCATAAAAGCGTGAAGGGAAGCTGAATACTCTAGCTAGTTATTCATAATAATCACCCTAAAATTGATTCAAACGAATATATTCTCAAAATTTTTTGATTATGAAGTATGTATCTATTCAAAAACCACATAAAACAAAACTACGACCTTGTCTCATTGGTTTCTCAGGCACTTAAATTTATTTTTGCTTCATAGTTTTCATTTTGCGATAACTCCTATTGCAGATAACTCCCAGAGTGTAGTTGAGCTATTCTTGGAAGATGGATATATGCTTTACCAAACTTTTTTATAAACCTAAAAAAAATTGTTAGCACTAACGGCACGCCTGGCAGATGTTAAACGTCGAAATTATTTTTCACAACAGGAACTGATATATTTCCATTGTCTAAAATAATATAAATTGATTTGAAATTCCTGGAAAATATTGAAAAGATTGACCGAAAATAACAATTTTATTTGAACAAAAAAACTGAAATTACAAAGAAATAACATAAAACCAAAACAACTATTGAAAAATAAAAATTGAAATATTAATAAAAGCTGAAAATTGAAAATTATTAAGAAGAAAAATGAAAAATTAAAATTAAAAGATTCCAAACCAAGTTATGTCACGACGTTTCGATTGTTAGTATCCACAATCGTCTTCGGGTGATAACTGGGCAGTTTGTAATTACAGTTTTTTTGTTCAAATAAAATTGTTATTTTTGGTCAATTTCATCATTATTTTTCAGGAACTTCAAATAAATTTATATTATATTAGACCATGGAAGTCCGAATTGATGAAATTTCAGTTGTCTGTTCCTATAGTATACTTGCACTTCCATGGATTCGATGTTATGCATTCAAGAGCATTGACCAACCACTATTTTTGTTGTACTGTGATGAATGATAATTATCATTCATCCCTGTTCAAAAAATAAACTTTACAGCAAGAGTAAAAGTCCACCGAAAGAAGAACAATGAACTTCTTCTGAATTTGAGAGTTCCATGAGTTTTGCACAGATTTCTGACATTTAATAATGAATAAAATCAAAGACTACCTGAAGTCTTTCTCTGAAATGATTTATTGAATTCGAATTTACAATTTCTATAAGTTTTGACAACGATGTTAACATTATGGATGCTGAAAACTGACTTCTTGAATGAAAGAAATGAACAGAAGAGTAGATTCTGAAGGTTCATGAGATAGAGAGAAATCAGAAGAATTCTGTCTGTCTGCCTGTTTTTCCGTTATTTACGCTGTTGCTCCCATACGAACGACAACTCTCAGAAGTTGAGAAATTTGTGCGAGCTAAGGACTGAGGAGGTCATACCTTTCAACGTGTGATTCCTCACACGGGTGCAGAATTATCCCAGCTTCAACCAGATAAATTCTCTCGAGAAAAATACCTGGTCGAGGTGGCAATCGAACCCACTGCCTTCCGATCGTGAGTAGAGCGCACTACCACCGCAGCCAATTCCACAATTGAGTGTCAAAATTAAAAACCAAAAGTTTGAAAATGAAATTAGTAAAAAAATTATGTTGAACGGTTTTATAGAAAGAAAAAATGTAGTGAATAATGATGTAGATAATGCACTGAAAATTAAAAAATAATTTATATGGTCCTAGGTAGCAGTCATCATACCACTCTTCCCAGCAATCTACGGTATTAATCAGATGATGAAATAATAATATCGTATTTACGTATTTAGTCAGGTTCTACGCCTAACGATTTTATCACTTTTTCGACTAATCAACATCGTAGATTGCTGAGGAGAGTGGTCTGATGATGTTGTTTCTCTTTTACTTACTCACTGTTCAACATTTTTTTTTTCACTTATTAAATTTCATTTGCAGTCGGTTATTTGGTATCTCAGCGCTGAGTTCAAAAAGTGCTCTACCAAGCTTATTTCAAATTAGTGTGACAAAACCGAATTTGAATTTCATCAGTTCGGACTTTCATTGTCTGATATCATACAAAATGATTTGAAATTTCTGACAGAACTAATAAAAAAGGAAGAATTTAAATGAATAGTTGAAAATAACAATTTCATATTGAGCAAAAAACATTGCTTGATATACACTTTCACCAGTCATAGCCAACATATATATGAAGTGATTTGAAATTCTGGCCCTTGAAGAAGCCCACAAGAAGCTTCGAATCTGGTTGAGATATGTTGACGACACATTCATAATATTGAACCACGGGAATACTGAACGAAACGCCTTCCTGAAACAAATCAACATCGCAAGACCTTCCATCATTTTCACAGTGGAGAATGAATACGTCCACATTCTCCATTGACTTATTGGTGAAGAAGACCGACACTAAGTAGGAAAAAGTAGGAAAAAGTAGGAAAAATACCGAAAACACATTCACACAGGACAGTATCTGAACCACAAATCCAACCATCATCAATCGGCTAAAAGTGAAATCATCCAAAACTATATTGTACCTTGCCTTCGGGCTCTCTAATACGAAGGAAGGTCTCGAGAAGGAACCTGACATCATCAAAAATTATTTTCAACAGAATGGCTACTCCCAAGCGATGGTGGAACAGATTTTGGTTAAAAGACAGCAGGAGCCTCGCAAGGAAGAGAAGCTGTTACCACCAGTACTTGCACTTCTCTACATCAGAGGATTATCGGAAAGGGTAAAAAGAAGCGAATCCAAGTGCAACATCAGAACTTGCTTCAGATCCGGAAACACTATCCGTAGCAGCCTCACGAAAACCAAGCCACCAAAGGCGGACTTCGATTCCAAGAATGGCATTTACTGGATACCCTGTGAGTGCGAGAAATCCTATATCGCTGAAACTAAGAGGCCATTGAATATTTGCTTTACCGAGCACTAGAAACTCACACAGCAAGGGGAAACCAGCAAATCAGAAATAGCAGAGCATGTTTGGACCCATCAACATAACATCAAGTGGTCCCAAGCTCAGATCATACACAGGGAGAAATATTGGTTTGGGAGGAAATTCAAAGAAGCCGCGTACATGTTGTCAAACAATGTATTCAGCAAAGCTAACGTAAAGATACGCAACATATGGAAACCCAATCAAGCGAAAAATGGCCAACTCCCACCAAACAGTCATCTCCAACCAGTGAAGCGAAAAAAGGAAAGCGCAGATGAGTGAAAGTACTTGAATGATTGGAGAAAGTAGGCCAATCAGCACCCGAAGACGATTGTGGATTCTAACAATCGAAACATCGTGAAGTAACTTGGCTTGTAATCTCTTAACTTTTTATTTTTTGTTCCATTTCATTTCAAGATTTGTTTTTTTTTGCTCAATATTGATATAATTGTTAATTTCAGCTATTCATCTTCAATTCCTTCTGTTTCTTTAGTTCTTTCAGGGATTTCAAAATAATTTTATAAATCAGACAATGAAAGTCTGAACCAATGAAATTCATCATAAAACATTGTCAATCACCTTCAAACTGATACTAAATTTGTTTTCAACCACTCTCATTCAGCTGTTTAGATTGAAAAGATCAATTCCTTCGCCACATCACAAATTTCTAATGTGGTAGTTTCATTTCCACTTTCCAAGCCTCTATTTTTCTTCTTGTATTTTGTTAGAAACCATATTTTTTAAATGAACTGTCAGTTCAGTGATCAAGTTTGTTGTTTGAGAACATATTTCGAATAGAAATAGAAATTTAGGCTTTCACTGCTGGCGACGATTTTTTGGATAGTTTTCCGGTTTTGCCATGATCTTCTATGGTTATGGTCTGCAAACGTTTCATCAAGAAGAGTACTTCGACCATACTACTGAAGATGACTGCCGCAGTTGCAGTCAAAACGTTTGAAAATCATTACCGAGAAGGACCATGGTAAAACCCGGAAACCATTCAAAACACATATTTTGGAGTCAGCAAGTCCTCAAGGTTCATTTGTGAATGAAACTAATTAAAGTACAACTTCGCTGATCTGTAATGGGCCCCGTCAGTGTTGAATAATGTATCTCAACTGTTCTTGGTTTGAAAAATAATTGTCTACTATATTTCATCATCCAACTCGGAATGGTTATTTTCCAATAGTCATAAAAACACACTTCCATTATTATACCAACGAGCTAGAAAGTCAGTCGCTCATGTTCATAATACATGTCACGAGAAAATCGTAATTTGATCATTACAATCTCTTTGCAGGACTCCCCAGATGGAAACTCGACCATGTCAAAGATCTCATTCATCCCCACAAGACTAGACAATGGACGAACGCTTACGTGCAGAGCATCTAATCACCTGGTCCAGAACGGTGTAGAAGAACATAGCGTGAAATTGAACGTTTTCTGTAAGTTCTTTCAATGAATATAAAAAGCGCTACATTGTTAATTATAAGATGTCTCGAAGGGGATTTCTTTGTTTGCTACGCCTTCCTCGTAACTCCTCTGTTCTATTAACAATTGAGCTCTTTTTTGTCGTTTCTTTCCTTTCACGTCGAGTGATTTTATATCAACTGGGGGCGATTGGGTCTTTTGAAATTATTCAAAATCAATGATGAATATCTCCATTGATATTACTTCATTGAATTATTAGGTTTTTCAATAATTCATTGCATTGGTTTTGAACTATTCGTGAACAAATATTTTTCTTTCGAAATTTCAGAAATATGACTCTTGAATTCTTTGATTTTATTTTTATTGCGAATGCTCTACAATTCAATACCGAACAGACGAAACCAATCAGTAATAGTCATTTCATAATACTCATATGTTTTTATACAATAAACTGTTTTTAAATGAGGTATTTTGGATATGTTGAGATTTTCATTGAAGAAAGTTAAAACGACATTCATTTTCCAATTTGAAAGCTCAGGAATCTATTATGTTTTTCATTCAAACAAATGCAATTTATTACTGTCTTTTATGGCTATGAAATAAACGGGCAATAGAAAAAAAAATTTCCATACTCAGCTTACTTCAGAAGGTCGACCAGACCATAAACCTCTCGAAAATATTCTTGAAAAAGAAATTGGTACTCTTACGACTAGACTACAGAGGATGATGCTGAAGTTATTGGGAAATGATCTGAAAATAAACTATATTATTGGGGAATGCATGTATATTGCCGATACGTTGCCGAGGGCTTATTCATAGAATCAACTAAGGGATGACCCTGAACTTCAAGATGTCTTAAATTTCATTGCCAAAAATTCAGCAGTTACAGACAAGTAGAAACTGGATTTTCAAAAATAGACCAATGAAGATCCAATTCTGCAACATGAATTATTTCGTTATAGAAATGAATTGCCACGTTATAGACATTATGTCAATATGCCTGCTAGTTCATACTGGAATATGCGAGAATCAATATCAATTCGGTACAATGTTTTGTTTGTTGATCAGAAATTAGTGGTAACTTCAAATCTGAGATCTATAATGTTGGAGGATTCACATAAAGCATTAGGGAATGGAAAAAATCGAAATAAGAACAAGGGATTGCATGTTCCAGCCAAGAATAACGAAGAGTATAAAAATGAAGTTGCAAGTTTCAAAATTCGTAAGAAATTTCGAAATAAAAGTAAAAAAGGAACAGTTATTTCATACGAGGTTTCTGATAGAGCTTGAGAGGACGTTGCAACTGATGTATTTCAATTCATAGGTGTGAATTATTTAGTAGTTGTAGATCATTTCTCGAACTGGTTAAGAATCAAGGAATTGAAAGGGAAGACTGAAATAAATATTTGCTAGAAACGGTATACCAGAAGCAGTAGTTTCAGATAATATGCCGTTCAATAGTTATCAGTTTCATTTATTTGCCAAAGAATGGAATATACAATCAACAAGGTCTCCAACATACCCACAATCAAATGGGTAAGCGGAACGAGCCGTCCAGGTTGCGAAAAGCATGTTGAGGAAGGCTAACTTACAGCGTACGTATATTTATGTGATGCTAATGGAATGCCGAAATACACCCCCCAATCAATTAAACAAATCTTCGTCACAAATTATGCTCAATGACTCAGACTCAGAATGAAACTGCCCATTTTGAAAAGTGAGTTGATGTTAAATATCACTGAAGGTATTCAAGGAAAGAGAATATTAGCACATGAAAAACAAAAATTACACTAGAGGAGCGGAAGACTACTATAAATGAAGGAGATGATGACTATTACAGAAGAGAAGAAGTTCAGGAGAAAGGTGGAATAAAGGAAGTCCATTCATCTCCTAAGGCCAATGAGACAAATGACAGTCCACTTTTGAGAAACGGTAAATTCTTTAGGTCAGAACCAACTAATCATAAGTATCCAGACAATCAACAATCGATCGAAAATACACTGGATGAAAGTAAAACAGAGCTGGAAACACAATCACCCTCAACATCCATTTTAGTCATCCCTAGAAAATCTAAAAAAAAGATTAAAATACCATCAAAATTGAAAGACTTCGAATCACATAAGTAATCAAACTTGAACGGAGAGATGTTATATAATATACTTTTTTCACAAACTACACCTAAACGATTTGATCTCCACAAACTTAATTGAAAAAATATATCACAACAAGTTTCGCTAAACATTGCTTTTTCAAGTGATTAGTCACTTTTAGGTATTTCAGATACTTTAGGTAAATTTGCCAACGATGGACAGCATTTACGTACGTAGGACACCAAACCAAAAAACTAACAAACATCTTCAAACCACTGAACATCAACATCACATACCAGCCGAACACAAAGATAACACAAAAAATAAACAACTATGAAAAAGAAGAAGACAAAGACCAAAACGGGATATACAGTGTATAATGCTCGGACTGCAACAAATTCTATATCGGCCAAACCAAGAAAAAACTGATCCAAAGGTACAATGAGCACAAAAGGGCATACATGAATCCAATAGTATATAAATCAAACCTCGCAACACACGCCATACAAAACAAACATTATTTCCCCCCACTAGAGAACATAAAACTCATAAAACAAGTCAACAACGGAAACTGCATGGACATTTGGGAAAACTTGAACATCCATAAATTTAACAGTCATAAATCAC
>WOGO01005158.1:0-12661 GCA_015342085.1 Leptinotarsa defecta | reverse complement strand
ATCAAACATTTTTGTTTTGCTTTTAGCGTTTTACTTTTGACTAGTCCAATAAGTTTTCTCACGTATTTAGTCTTGTAATTATGTATGTATGAAAATTTTAGTGATGAATAAAACTATTTCTATTTCTATTTCACTGGTGTATCTATCAACTTTATTTTTGAACATTTTGATAGTAAATGACGATAACGATAAATTGTTTTCAAACTCGTGTAACTTCTTTGTACACATTTTATGATATGTTCTATGAGCCTCAAATTCTCATCCTCTTTGTCAAGTGGAATTTAGGCAAAGTTCACTAGACATTCTATCATACAACTAGTAAATTATTTACTAGTTGTATGATTGTTGTATGATAGGCAGTAAATTATTTACTAGGCAGATTAGTTCCACAGATCATCAGCCAGATGTTGAATTTAGACTAAGTATACTATCATTTGACAGTTCATACTGGAACCTCTAGCGTAAGATGAATCTAATGAAAACACTTTCCAACACCAGAATAAACATTATGGTCTCTCGACGCGCGTCGAAGTTAGCGTCCTCAGGAGATCATTATGCCTAAATTTTACTACTAAGTTAGTGTTTTTATATTCTAGTGGCCTAACCATTACCTACCTGTTACGCCCTGTTAGTATCCTATGCATATGATCAATAACATTGGGGTGAAAGGATAGATGCAGTTCTGTTTCATCCGCAATCATATGCATGTGAGTTGCGATGTTTTAGAACTGAAACAAGGTCATTTGTGTATATGTAGAGTAATAATGGCCTCAGTATCGATCCCCGAGGCACTTCAAGTTCATGGAATCCACAACTTGATTTGCCCTTAGACGGCGATTTGCCTATAGACTGCAAACAATCCTTAATATAATTTTATATCAAATTAATAGCAGGTTGAGAAAATCCAATGAAGTGTCAAATAGCAAATAAAATAGAGTAACTGATGGTGTTGAATGCCTGTGAATAATCAACAAGAAACAAAGCAGCCTTAAAATATAAACGATTTACAAAACAGCTCTGTTAAGCCAAACTTAATTTTAAAACTCAATTTTTTTTCAGAACTTTTGAGGTTCTGGTCTTGAATGTGAGATATGTCCTTGATATCACAATTATTAACTATTGTTTCATTAGACACTTTGAACGTCAAGTAATTTTAAGTAACATTAGTGTATCTTGTGAGCGTTTTATTCAATTGTTTTGAATTGAAACCATCAATGCATTCCAAGATATTTATAGGAAAATCTCCTTTTATGGAGTGGTTTTTTTCAAAACATCATCATAAAAAATCGGAGGTAGTTTTAAGTATTATTTCTATATTTCATGTTTCGTTGGATATACTATCAATCATTTAATAGGAAATTTTTTTTTTAAGCAGATGAAAATATGCAGAATTAAAAAAAGTGCACTACCCCATATTAGGGACATATGATATCCTAATATGAGTACACTATGTTTGAATATGGGCTACCCAATTTAATCTGTAAAACTTGAAAATAAGTGGAAGACTATTTTCTGTCGTGTTTACACAACAGAAAATAAACTTCACCCTTTATTTCCATGTATGAACCTTGATTCTTATTATTTATTGTATTATTTCGAATGTGGAAATAATAAAGACGATTATTATTATTATTATTATTATTATTATTATTTTGTTTTTTCAATTCGTTCAGGCCAGTTTAAACTCCCTACATTGTAGGTTGATGGACTGACACCTATCAGAAAACAACTACTCCCCTGGCTTATACCACGAACGGCGTTGGATTATATCCGACTGGTGTCACTGCAGAATTCTTCACTGAACTTATTACAACTGCCGCAATAGATTTTCAGTTATTGGAACAAACTTGCAGACCGGTTTCGAGCTGTTTGGCCTCTCGTCAGTGTAAGGTAGTGTCTATCATCAACATAAAGTCGATGATTTCCGATAATTGAAAATCGAATTGCTTCAGAGTATCATTCCTCGAACTAGGCCGAAGCTGACAACATGTTAGTCATCGCACCATCTGCCTGTGAACAAGGTAACCAACCGCATATCCGAAATTTGCTCAATTCTTCATATAAGGAAAGAAAATAATTCACCTATAGTCAGTGGGCATACCTACATTGTAGGGAGTTGGCTGGCCTGAACGAATTGTTCGTTAAATGATTTGCCTTCTGACTATATGTGGTTTTACACGGAAAAGTACACAGTCCCCTGCAAATTAGATTTTTGGAAGGGGAATGTTTTTGAAAAAACGGTAACATTTCAGTCAAGTGATCGAAATTAACTCAAACATATGTTTTCGGGTTGATTCGAGTTACTGCGAAATTAAAAATTATCCCTACATCATTACTCATTTTTGTTCAATTTTTTTTACAGAAAAGCATGCAAGAATTGCAAGTGCTCCAGAGATGACCACGAAGTGGTAGCTGAACACGGAGCTCGATCCAGGTTAGGATTCGTGACAACTCACGATGGGTTAGATGCCAGATCTTTAGGGTATACTTTTGTGCCTCCAGGACTCACCACTGCTAGACAGGTGAATAATAATAATTTGTCTAAAACCATAGCAAAACTTTCATCTATAAAATTATTTCAGATGAACTCTTGCTTGACATTATCCTCAATATTATTTAGACTTTTAGTCAATATTTTCGTGGATAGAAACAATATAAATTAATATTAGTTTTTACCGACATTTTAATAATTTTCCTCACAAAGTTTATGTTCGATACTGATCAAATTAGATTTAATTTGATGGATGTATTCGTTACTACTTGGTAGGAAATCATAATGAAGAAAAGAGAAATGAAACTTTCTATGTTTTTACAACTTTTATTTTTAACTAACTTTACTGCAGTTTCGTCCTATACGGACATTTTCAAACTTCAAACTTATAAGTTTGAAAATAAGGACGAAACTGCAATAACGTTAGTTACAAATAAAAATGGTAAAAAACATAGAAAGTTTCATTTCTCTTTTCTACAAATTAAATTTCTGATAACCCTTTAAACAGTTAGTCAAATAGGTTTATACATCAATTCCATCAACATATTGGAAAATAAGAAATCTTCCATTGTGTAATATACAAAAAACCTCTTGGAAATAACGGTTCCAAAATCGATTGACGAGACAAATCGTATGAGACAGTTTGGATGAAGTAGATGCTGGTTTAACCTGGCATCGCTTGGCGAGATACCATTGTCAACCCTGAAGAGGGATAAGCCTATAGCAGGCCCCCCCCTAAAAACCCCAACACAAACTATCTGTATTGATCCAAAACTGAATATGCCATTGCAATGGCTTAGGCAGCGAGAAGTTGCTTTTGGGTTAACGTTTTTTTCTGTGCCGGCTGTTTCCGGTTTCAAATATGGGAATATGAGAAAAATTGCATGCATAATATCACAGAATCATAAGCTGAGTTTATCGAACATCAAGCACAATATGGGGCACTAGTCTCTTTACTTGCAAACACCATTGAGTTTCTGTAGATCAAATCATAACAGTGCCGAAATTTTCTCCAAAAAGATAAATGTCTCCGAACCGGATATAATAATATCAGGATAGAAAATTACGCTTTCTACTTCGAAAAGCTTGTTGGATAATAAAATGGACACCAGTATGTTTCGGCACACTCATGTCGCTGGAATTGCAAAGATTGCTTCTCAAAAGCTTGGAACACTGTGCTGAACCAGAAAACTGTACACACCTCAGCAACTTCTGATGCTTTACAAAGCTCTGATCAGACCTTCTTCAGAGTATTCTTCTCATATATGTAGCATATCCTCCAGAAAAGAGTCATCCGCCTGATTGGAGACACGATAATCCCTTGCAACCTTGATTGTCTGGAACATCGAAGAAATGTTGGAGATTTGTCACTCTTCTATAGATACTTCCACGAGAGATGTTCAGGTGACTTGGCACATTTGATTCCACCAAGACCTGTTCGCGACGGTCTGTTACTGCCCATCGTTTTGGGGTTCAACTCAGTACACCTCGAATTTCACTGTTTGGGAACTCTTTCATTTGGAGAACTGCGTTTATGTGGAATGAACTTCCTGAGAGCGTTTTCCAAAATGGATTCAAATCCAATGTAAATCGCTACTTTCGCACAGGCACCGCTCTGAGAGCGCCTTAAGAATTTTTCTGTAGTGCTTTTGTTTTGTTAAAAATAATTCGTACAGATCTATCATTTTTATATGAGTTCAGTTGAGAGTTATGAGGGATTGGTAGTTATTGAAGTGATAATTCTATCAACTCTTTATTTCAAAATTTTGTCACTGAACAAAGTTTGCAACATATTTTCAGTCACTCTTTATTGAAAATACTATCTAACAAGCCTTATCTAACTTTATGAATTGAGTACACGATATAATGTTAACAATGGCACGTTCTGAAATGATAAACGATTCTGCTATCTGAAACAGTCAGTTAATAATTTAATGATATTGACATATTCCATCAGGCGAGCTGGCAGCGAATCCATTGACCCATGTCAAATTCAGTATAAACGTTATATGATATCGATCCGTGGAAAATGCACTCATATGCATCACGGACTGTTGGTTTTCATTTTAGAGTATTTTCTCAATAAATTACTATCAGAATTTGGTTCAGTGAAATATGGTTTGAAGCTCGTGATTTTTTCACCCTCATTTTTCAGATTTTGAGAATATCAGGTGGTAGTCTTGTTCACAACTGCCCATCCAACATAGGTCTAGGCCGTCTAAATCGTGATTGAGATGTCATTCAAATCATAATTTTACAATTTACAATTTGAGCCTAGTTGCTTCACGAAAAAGTTGTGAGTTGGAAAAATAATCAGTTGAACATATAAACCAAAAACTATTGCAGATATTCAAATTTCCAAAGAAGATTCTGAAGAGAAAAATCTTTTTGACTCCCAAAACTGTAGCGCTAATATTTATAGATTGTTTATCACACGCGATGCCCCATTCGATTGCGAATATGAATATAAGGGAATGAAATAATCAGATATTGAAACCTTACAGATTCTTTCTTCGATTTCGAGATATTCAATTTCAAATTCATTTACGTACAATCAAAGATATTGAAATGTGAAAACATAAAAAACGCTCAAAAAGTTTGTTTTCGAATATTTTCATTAGTAAGTTTCTTTTACTTATGAAACCAACAATTGAAAAATGTTTGTCTAATTTCTCGATTTTCAATAAAAAAAAGATTGTTTGTGAGATAATTGATTTTCATTTTTGAATCAGATAATATGATGATAAAATGATGATTGAAACAAACTCGTTTGTCATTGCATGCTGAGGCATTTATTATACAATATTCTGTCAGAATCCTTATCACATTTCCTATATAGAATTCGTTTATAGAATTGAAATATGCAAATCCACATGCAGTAGTACGACCAACATTGATTACTATGTCGGTATAATTAGTTTAATGAAAAATCAATTTCTTTTATGATTGAATTTTATTGGTTCTGATTCAGACTGTATAATATTCAGCAATTGTCTTCGAAACCATAACACAAATTCATCAATAATTTATTTGGCTATTTATTATGGAAATCAAAGATCCCACCGCTGTATTCTGGAAATTTCTTAGTGCACGTCACAAGTGGCGGTCAAAAAACAATTGCGACATCATGTGAAACGTAATACACTGTTTCACTATATCACATTTTGTTCTCTGGACATTTTAATACCATATTTCCATTCTGATGAGACTTTATCAAACAACTTCGACAAATAAAATGAATCCCATCATGAAATCATGTTTATATAACATCATTAAATATATATACTTGAAAAAAATTATAATATGCAACTTCTATGGGATGATTATTGCTGAATTCAAGCATATAAGGTTATTTGTTTCCAAATAATTGATCATTCTAGTAGCCATCAATTTTTCATATACTACTTTTCCTGTTCAATAAATAAGTACATATCTAAACCAGAAATTCCAGAAGAGAGAGTGAGAAGAGAAAGCGTCCACGTAAAATCCAAATAGTCCTAATGAAACGCCAGTTAACACCTGAAGATGACTGTGAATATGAACAGTCAAAACAACTGAAGTAGCTTTGTTGAAAATATTTCTCCTTATTTAATTTTCTGCATTTTTTCATTCGACTTTCATTTCATTTTCATGTTCATAATTTGCATATTCATTAAATTCAATATTATTTCTTCTTCTCAACTCACTCATAAGAATATTTTCAATATTCCATTTATTTCCATTTCATTTTTTGTTTTTTTCAGACGCTTAACATTCAGCAAAAATCAACTCATTCAAACACAAGTGATATCGCTGTGACGTCAATTATTCGTTTGATAACTATGATCGATGATGAATATAGAAAAGAAATATTTTGTAGCAAGATAGTGAAAAAATTAAGTAACTGAATATTTTGAGTTACCTATGGAGAAAAAGGACATTTAAAACTACACAACTATGAAAGAAATGATGTTCAACTTTTATGGGTGATATTTTACCTCACATGATTCCTTCATTTCTGTTCATTAACAGATATCTACATCATAGAAAAAATTCAGATTATTGAAAAAACACTATTTTTTGTATCTAATGCCTGAACACAAACTCAACCTGAATTTTGTTATTTGCAAATTGAAAATAATTGTACGTACGAGTCCGTATCGGTGGTGTGCTCGGGACAGGGTTGCGAACCAGTGCGCCTCAACCTCCAGATGGCATGACGAGCCGCCACGAGGCGGGCAAGATTGTATCGCGCCACCGTGAAGAGGGGCCGTGGTGGAGCCGTGTGCTTACACCACACTGACTGCCGGCGTCAGACGACGCCTGAAACACTGACGGCGTCCGAGCAAGTCAAGGCGCCGCCGCCGTTTCTGCAATTCGTACGGAATAATGGCGAAGGTGTCGGTTGAGGTTGGTTATGGCGACGAAGGTGCAGCGTTTACCGCAGTTACCTTGCTGTGCTGATACCGAAAATAGATTAGCAAAGCGATTAGCAAAAGGGGAATATTGATAACAGAATAATCTTTTCAGATATTTAAAAAAATCACCTTCCACAATTCGAATTTTTCTCAGTGTTGAAAATCCACCCTGAGAAGCTACTGCGTGAACTTTTTGCAAAAAATGCACAGTTCAGTCACTGGACATGGTTTAACAATAAAGGAACACGAGACTTCAATTTCATTGTTTTATCGAACTAAATCAAAATTAGTTTTCAGGATAGAGAGCCACATCGAATATAAAAAAGCCATTCGACAAATTTGAAATGAAATATCTTGCGATTTTTTTCGGTTTTCAACCTTTAACGATTTGAAAAATAATCCAAATTAAAACAACAAAGAGGCTACTCAAGTGTTACAATGGATAAACTGAAAAGTTCACTAGGAGTAGTTACTGCGTGATTTAGGGTCCAATAAGTTAGTCACTCGTCGTGCTTATGAATAATCAATGGTACAATGTATTTACATTTTACTTTTTCATTTCTCAAAGTTTCGAATTGTTGAAACTTATCCTTTACGTCTTCAAAACTCAACGCGTAACAGATAGGAAATGCCTTGATTGAAAATGGTTTTATATCTTTCACCAACGTTGAATGGATACAATGAACTCATTCGATTCAATCTTTTGTTTTAGCATTGGTAATTAGAAACAATTCATTTCCACAGAGTTGATTAAAATACACTTCTTACCGAACAACTCTGTGAAAGTAGATCGTCACTAGTTTTCATTGGTAATGGGAGAGTCTACCAATGAAAAATATCCTATGATAACATCCTGTATACGTATTTATTATTTTTCAGACCGTGTATTTTTGAGAAGTGCAGAATATAGCTGGTTTTCAATTCTTAAGATGGAACCGGATTTCAGTCTCCGAAACGTCAAGAAAGTACCTATCCTATAAAATTACGAAATCATGTGCATTAGGATAATACCCTATAGAAACGGTACATGAACAAATTCATTAAAATTGAAGTTTTACGTATGAAAAAAAATTTCCAAACGCCTTTTTCTCGAAATGGTCCAAATTAATATGTCTTCTAATTGTATCAATGAAAAAACTGACATTGTTAACCTCAGCAACATATATAATAACTTGCTGTAACCACACCAAACACCTAAAAATCATAAAATCGTATCAATCAACGATTATTCTATCGAATCTTTGAGCTCATTGAAAAATGACGCGTATGAAATAGTCACACAATGAAATCGTACAGATGTTTCACTTTTTTCTATTAATTCATCCTCACAGACTTATTTTTAATATGAGTATAATTTTGTAATGTTACTCAAAGGAATAATACATAACTCAATAAAATATATATTATAAATGAAGTGTCAATGGCATCGAAGGCTCTCGTAGTTAGATTTGTTTCTTTCTAGACAATGTTATTCACTTCCCGAGCTACCTGTTAGTCGGATATTATGAAAATCAATTCAGTTTCCCGCCGCCGGAAAAATATCTGTTGTTGCAATTAACGTCAGAATCATATGAATAAAGCAAGAGTTTAGAACACTTTTGCTCAACTATTGAATAATGAAAACAGGTGTAAAATTGTAAATTCGATCATATCAAGGGAGTTTCTACAATGAACAATACTGAAAAACAAGAGAAATAACTGTTATTGTTTCCGAACTGTAAGATAAGTAATTATTAAAATTACTCATCTCCTATCATAGATACATATTGAATACGAAACCGTTATGACCATCAAATCGAATCTGAAAATAACTATTTTTCACAACTTACATCGACCCCTTCCGGAACAAAGAACACATCAATGTTTTAATTGGTCCCGACGGAAATGATGTTCGCCAGTGAACAAATTCATGGAATTCGTTAGGCTGCCGAGAATCCCGAATTTCAAACGAACACGAGTGGTCTTCCCGGAATGTTCAAATTTTCTCATTACTTCAACAGCTTGCTCGTTTCTCGGAATTGACCTTGCATCAGATGGCTTTTGTTTTCAGCCCAAAAACACAAAAATTGTGAAATTTGAGCGGTTCAGAATATATAGGATCTGAAAGAATGAAATGCTTGACTCAATCCAAATTTAATTTTATGATGCTATAAAAGAAGATGGATATTCTGAATGAAGTTTGTAAAACTCGTACTCATTTTTTAAAGCTTTTCTATACGGTGAGTTTCTGCAAATGGTCGCTGCAAACCAAAATATCCTGCTGACTGATTCACGTACAATATTGGCTTTTATCTGGCGCAGAATATGCTTGAATTATTCAAGATATCAAATACATAATTCTCATTAAATAAATCCAATGACTGTCGTGGTATTCTTCAGCAGGCATCTGCCAAATCCTATCATCTCAGAAAATTGAGAGAGATGAATGCTTTAATTTTTATTCGAAATGTTTTCTATGATCAAATACATTCTCTTAAAAATGTATCTGATCATAAAAATAATATCAGCAACGTTCAGCTGCTGGAAAAAAAGCAGCATCTGCATGAAGAAATATTCGTAGGCCTGAATATAATAATCGACGTAATACTATCACGAGAAGTAGTTGTTTTCTCTAAAGCATTTGAGAATCATGCAGGTGTCCAATATGAGTATTACAGTCTCAATTGAATAATGTTGTATCTTGGATCTTATTTCCAGAAAACTAATTTGTTTTATATACTGTACTACAAATTGAACTGTATTTTTTATATTTCTTACTTGATTTTATCCTGCATCAACGGCATCAATTGATACCATCATTAGACCCATGTTCTTGATGGGCAATGTTGATAACTCTCAGAACCATGGCTATTCTTTAACTGAAAAAATTATATGGACAAAATATCTGATCGAAGTTGAGCTCAAACCAAAGACCTTCGTTTTTTTCACGTATACAGAAAAATAGTTTTATCTGAACATAGTCCAAAGTGAATGGGTCTATTCGACACTCCACCGCAACCCCCAAAGATTTATTGTGGCTATCTGAACCTGGACATGATAGTTATTATTAGTAAGAGATCACTACTAAATAAGTATATCTAGTGAGTGGTACAAAAATAAGCAGTGTTTCTGAACACCAGAACTGCAACACTCTTCTCAACGTACGTTTTATCAACCAAGTTGGCATGAAGTGTACTGATTCCTAACTCTGAAACCGATTTCCATTCATATTTATTCAAAAATATATATTAATTTCAGACACACATCAATGATTTTCGATAAAAATTCACAAACATTTTTTTTGTTGAGGTCGCCGCTAATTTTTTCGTTTTACTCACTTTTCATAAGAAATTAGTCCTTCCTGAGGCACTGTTTTCTTTTGATGTTTCGAAAGGGTTTTTCTCCCTATAAATAGATGGATGTAGCCGTTACTACGTGGTAGGAAAGCATAATGAAGAAAAGAGAATTGAAAGTTTGAATGTTTTTTACCACTTTCATTTGTAACCAACGTTACTGCAGTTTCTTTTGTATAAGTTTAATGTATAAGTTCGAAAATGTCCTTTGGACGAAACTGCGGTAGTTACGAATGAAAGTGGTAAAAAACATAGAAAGTTTCAATTCTCTTTTCTTCGTTTTTCTCCCAGTTTGTACCTGAATGAAACTTTCGGGTACACTCATTTCTATAGAAAGTTTTCATTGCATTTTTCTTCTCTCCATCAATGATGAAGAAATAGAAAGTCAACAAGCTTTCTTCCCAAAAAATCGACCTTAACTGAAATATTTTCCGTTCAATGTGATCTGGATTTTCCAAAACTCATGTGTATACTGTAATGCCAGTAATGCAAGAAATAATGCACCTCGAACCAAATTCAGGTAGTATTTTCCATTGAGCATTATATCTGAGAAATATGGTCAAATTTAAATCCATTATACAGGGCCCTGCAACAGTGGCGCGGTGTTCCATATCTCTATTTAGGAAACAGATAGGAATATAAATTTCTAAATATTACCTTATTACCCGAGCTCGACAAAATAAAAATATTGGCCGTTACATAGGGTGTTCAACTTTTCCTGGGCGGATCCCAACTGTGTTTTTCCAAATGGTAGGTAGTATTTTCCATTGAGCATTATATCTGAGAAAAATGTTCAAATTTAAATCCATGATATACTTGCCAACATATTGAGTTTTTGTGGAGATTCTTTAATTCCGACAATGAACTTTCCAGTAACAAATTGCTGCCTCATCAGAGGAGATAATGATATATCTAATCAAATAATAATGATGTCCACTGGAGGATTTCCTTATTGCCTCACAAAATTGCATTCGTCCAATTTTGATGTGTGTAATAAATAATATAATTGTTTTCAATTTTGATTCATCTAGTGGGAAATAAATAAATGTTCTCAGTAAGAGTATTATAATAATAATAACAATACTAATGATATCCTCTTTATTATGTTGAGATTACAAATCATTACATGATTGAAAGAAATGATATAGATAGTCTCTTTCTTGCTTTTCTCTCTTGTTTGAACATTACGAGGCTAGATTCAACCTTCGGCTACTCTAACAATCGAACTCCCTAATACTTATCTAGAGTTGATGACATCATATGGCCTAATAAATTACAATAATAAAAACATTGAATCAATAACGAAAAAACATGACGTTACTATGTTTGTACGACCAATAATTGCTTACATTATTTACTGTGCAGACAGTAAAGACTTTTTAAAAACTTTTATCGGCTCTCAAACTCAAGTCTCTGTTCTGCCTAGGGATAAAATTGAACTGTTTAATAGCAGTATCAGTAAAGCTCCTCTGGAAAGTAAAGCTGTCGAATGATGTGGCATCGTGAGTGAGCTCTTGTCCCTTACATTGTTAGAATGTGTTTAAGATTTAGGAAGTAATCTCTTTCTATTAACATCATTTTCTCATCATTTCATGAACATACATGGATAGATGTAGTCGTCTACTATCATAGTTTCCAAATACGTGGTCATCTCGACGTGATCTGTAAATGAAAAGAACGAAAAAGTTGTGAAACTTTGGAATCTTATATTTGAATTCATTATCAAGACATGGACCGTACAAAAATTCACAATAAGTAGGTAAACTATGAGAGCACAAGAGTGACGTGAAATTGTATTTAGGATGTTATTTAGAGATAGATGTGAAACGAATATCCTTGTCTATTTTTCAACCCAAGCTTTTTGCCGATTCAACCACTATTAATGGTACATTATTGATAGAAACTGCCAAATTTGTATGTATAACATCATATTGAGTTTTTGATGAGAGAACTGATATTTTTGACTGATTTTTGACAAACGGTTATGGATTTTAGAATATCAGTGGTATAGATAATGAAGAATAGTGGACCGAGAATACCTCCCTGCGGCACTCCCACTCTTATTCCAACATAGTCAGAGTTTCTTCCAGAGTTTAATGAAAGAAATCTTCGTCAACAGCGATTATAAGGTGGACATTATCGACTCTATTCTTCCCAAAAACTACAAAAACAAGCCATGGACCAGGTCTACCCATATTCAAGATACGAAAATGTCCGATATACAGTGTCACCATTAAAATGCGCACCATATGGGATACTTTTTGTTCGAAAAGTTTCAAGAAAGTTTAACTTCGGCACTTGTTTGTGCTTTAAATTCAACTTAAAATGATGCGGCCAACTGCAGCCCACTGACGTTCAGTGTTTGTCAAATTCAACTTTTTTTGAAAAAAATTGAAAAAGTGCATTTCTAGATCGAATTTAACAAAAAGTTACTTGAAAAA
>WOGO01005157.1:0-12661 GCA_015342085.1 Leptinotarsa defecta | reverse complement strand
ATGGATAGGAAGAGGAGGCACTTAGAATTGGCCCCCGAGGTCACCGGACCTCAATGCTATCGATTATTTCATTTGGGGACATCTAAAATCACTAGTTCATACTAGCCCCATTGAAAACGACGAAATTTTGAGGGATCGCATCATAGCTTGCTGCGAAACGATAAAAAACACTCCGGGCATTTTTCAACGGGTGAGGAATTCTTTGATGAGGAGAGCAGAAGCTTGTATTACTGTTGGGGGTCGTTACTTTGAACAGTTGTTGAAATAGTTGTTTCGTTCAATTTTTATATGTTTATTTTCCTAATAAATAACATAGTACTTCTCCGAATTGTTTTTTTTTACAAACTCCGAAATGTAGCACTTTCTAATTGAATAATTAAACCTGATTATTTTTTTAATTTGGATTGAATGAGCAGTTCGATAATGATCAGTTTAGAAGAGGTCTGTACGGGTATACTGCGTATAAAGTTTGATGAAAATAACTATTAATAAATAATTGCAAAACACTTATGACAAAAACCTACCGTGTTTTGAAAAATTTCAACAATCTGTATTTCGAAAACGATCACCTCCAGCGTTGTTGAGGAATCGAACAAAAAAATTCAATTTCAACACCCCGTATCTCCGAAACGAAGCATTTTCGGACACAAGTTCATATAGACTTCTTTTCTCAAAATGTCTCAGGAATACGTCACTTGAATATTTCAACGTACTTATGTTACACCCTATATATTCTGAAGACTAAAGATAGCGATTATGAATTGAAGAGATGATACTGGCTTGAAGATCATTTCTGTTGCTCATGGAAATACAACAAAGTTGTTCTGTATAAAAAATGAAATTGTTTGACACTAGCGTGGATGAAAGGCAAACAGTGTAACCAGAAATTTATACATCAAAAGGAATTTTTTATTGATATCTTTGTCCAAAACTTTGGCGATAAATTCTGCATTGGAAAAGTGGTAATCACATGATTTGCATTATCTGTCAAATTTCTTTTTTTTTCTGTAAAAGTATCCAAAGTTTTGAAATAGCAAAATTAGGGAAAAAACATTTCATTAATATAAAATACAAACGACAAATGTTTGAGAAAACTATCAACAACACTCACTAGTAAACAAGATTAACATTCTCAACACAGCCACTTGCTGTTTAACGAAGTTGATTCCAAATCTCGAGCATTGCCTAAAAACTTTCCTGGAGTCAATGGTTTGCTGAATATGTCGGCAATTTGATGATTACTATGTATTGATTACAAGAGTTATCAGATAACAAAAAAAACAGTTTATCGAATATAAGCTGTCGGTAGAACCATTGAAAGATTATAGAATATGGTTTATCACAACACTGACAACAATCATAAAAATATGAAATATATTGATCATATTGATTGACAATGATCATAGAATCGAATGCATTCACTTTTTGTGTATTCAAATTCCATACTAGATAATTGAAAAATGGATCTGCAGATTATCACAGGTTCAATTCACAATTACAGTTTATAGAGGTTCAAGAAATTGGCTTCCAGTAGAAATTGTCAACAGTTACTAAGTCTGTATTCCTTTGATTTTTGCTAATAAGAATCCCGAATGAGTCCCAGAAATTGTATAACTCAAGCCCAATGATCAGTGATGTGACCAGGAGAAAAATCGCTTCAACGATTGAATATTGTGGCAAACTTAACGAAGTTATTGATTTATGTAATGATTATGGTATTGTTGATAGTATTTTTATTCACCCAAAGCCTATAGTGATGACTAAATGTTAATGTGTAGAGGTCTTAATTAATAAGAGTTAAAGCAAATTCTCAAAATGGCATTGAACGGGTAAAGCATTCACGAATATGCATAAGAGAAAAGTATCGTTCATATAATTGCCTACACAAGCGATACTACTATTGGACATACATAGGTTACTTGATGGATGTAGCCGTTACTACGTGATAGGAGATCATAATGAAAAGAGAAATGAAAATTTCTATGTTTTTTAGTTTAAAGTAGTATGTGGCTTGTCTAGCTCTACTTGCTTCATTTAATAAATTGATGGATATAGCCGTTACTACGTGGTAGGAGATCATAATGAAAAGATAAAGGAGTTTATTATATAAGTTTGACGGAACTGCAGTAACGTTAGTTACAAATAAAAGTGGTAAAAAAATAGAAATTTTCATTTCTCTTTTCATTACATAGGTTACTTTACTTTTTACTAGGCCCTCACTACTGTGCTGGTATTGAACACAAAGTATCCTTCGTTTCATTTATTTCGGTAGTCTCGTGTTTCAGATTGCTCCTTCGAACGCTGAATGTTTACACCACAATACCATAGCAGATAGAGAAATTCGTATATACAGGTACTTCTACAAGCTACAAGAGCTCACGAAAGTCACCAGTTAGAGTATATTCTATTGCAATTATCTTGCTCTCAGAGATTTCACTGATGGTCGGTCGGTAGCCAAGTAATTCAACGTGGGTGCTTTGTTTACTCACTCGAATTGACTGCCATATGGTCGGTGGTTCAAGCCCCAGTGTGAACGATCGATTTTTACTTGCTATCGTCCAATCTGTGTTAGGAATCATACGTGTAAAGGTAAGACCTCGTTAATCCTTAGCTCGCACAAATTTCGACTTCTGAGGGTTGTCATTCGTAGGGTGCGACAGCTGGTTAACGGAAATACAGATTTTTTTTCTAAACAGAAGTGCAGTTTCACAACTTTATGTTTAGTTATGCAATGCATTTTTTGATTTTGAATAATCTTAGTGCATTCTGATCATTAATTGATGAATTGAATTAGTTCTTCTTCAACATCCTTCAGAAATATTCTCCATCTCACTACTTCCTTTGTAGTGAGCGGTTAGCGGTTATTCATTTGCAGCTTCAGTTGTGGATATATCTACAGCTTTCTGAGGATGCTTCTTCCATAATATCACTGGAAAAATAAACTGGTTCCATGCGCATGGACCTCTTCTCGAAATGACGCAACTTTAATGTCAATACCTTTAGGACGTTCTATGTATTTTTTCGTCGAGAGTTCCATTTAGGAAATTTGTTATAGTTCAAAGTATCTTACTGCAGCTATAACAACAATGACTCAGACTGAATCATAAAAAACTAATGGTTAAGTGCATCATGATCAAATCCTTCTTATTGATAATTTGTTCTTCAATGCCTATTCGCAACCAACTATGTCACAGTTTTCTGTTATTTTTATCGAATTTCACGAATTATTTTTGTTCAAATTCTTCCGACATTGCTAGCAGTCACTTAGACTCATTCAAGTCCGATTTTATTACCTCTTCATATAGAGTGCATTCCATTCAAAACGAGCCACCCTGAATAATTTTTGGTACAATGATTTTCAGAAAAAATAAAAAAATATATCAACAATAGTATACAGGTGGATACATTTTGACATATCAACTTTTGATGTTACTTCCCCTACCGCACTCCCAGAGCATATCACCAATTTTTTTCAAATGAGCAGATTTCAACAATGTATAAAACATACGGTCTGCAGCTAATGGTTTGGGAGCTACGAATTATTTGAGTAGAAAACGAGCCACCCTGACTAACTTTTGAAACAATGATCTGCAGGAAAAAGAAAAAAACAGGTCAACAATTATACAGGAGGCCACATTTTGAAATATTCGTTCTAGAGACAAATATGGAAGCAACAATTCAGAAAAAGGGATATTTTTATTAATTGTTGAATCAAAATCTGATGACTGGACAATGAGAAAAAAAAAAGTTCAATAGTAAATGTTCAAAAACTTTCCCACCAACTTCCATACAATGGTACAAACGAGCTTCCATCGCCGCCCTTACATGATTGAGAATCTCGGGAGTTATTTCTCTGCAATGCCTCATGATATTCTCTCTCAAATCTTCTCATACACTTTAGACTTCAAATAACCCAATAGAAAGAAATCTACTGGAGTAAGATCCGGAGACCTTGGTGGCCATTCTGTAAGACCTCTTCTGCCAATCCAGCGATCAGAGTTGCTAAATGAGGAGGGGCACCATCCTCCTAAAAAACTATTTTGTATTCGAATAAATTTATATCCTTCTCAATTGCCCTATTAATGCGGTATTATTCGATTCTCCAACATATCCAAATATTTATCTTTACTCAAATTATCATCGATAAAAAAGGTCCTATGATGTGGTCACCTGAAATTTCTGCCCAAACATTCAGGTTATGAGGTCGTTGGGTATGAACTTAACGGTATAAATGAGGATTCGTATCACTTCAATATTGACAATTTTGCCGATTCACCTCTTTATTCAAACTAAATGTACATTCATCCGAAAAACAAATTTTATACAAGAAATTTCGATACAACTTGATACATTCAGTGAGACTTTCACAAAACTCGATACGTCTGTCGAAATCATCTTCGTTTAATTCACGAACTAGTCTAATCTTATATGGATGAAATTTTTACCTACTTATGAAGCATCCTGAAAACATTTGTACTACTGATTCCTGATTTTCGAGCTTAGTAAGAGATTGCGAATTTTCCATTAGTCCAACGTTTCCTAAAACTGCAGTACAAATAGCTTCATCGTTGACAACTCCTAAACGGTTATGCTTTTTATTGTTAATAGAACCAGTTTCCATAAATTTGTTCAATAATTCCGGGTAAATTTTTTGTTTTGAGAGCACCCGGCGATTTTGAAAAAAATTTTGAATGTAGGTACTTACGTATTTTGATGCGTAAATTACGAATCTGAAAGAAAAAAGCGGCGCTCTCCCTTATTTACAAAGTTACGGCCCTTCAAAATTCAGCCTTCTTTTCACAAAATGAACTATTTAAAAACACAGGCATTTATTTCCTAGGTCACCTTTACACCTTATTCCTCCTTCTTTGACACTTTTCACTTCGATAATCAACATGTTTCCAATAAAAATTTAAAAAAATGTACGGATCTGCTTTTTGGTTATATATCTCTGGTTACATATATTCTGGTTACATATATTCCTAAAGTAATTCAAATATTTTTTACCTTCATTCTTCAGATCGTAAATTGGTTTTTGGTGGTGTATTACGAATTTGAAATAGTAGGCGGCGGCAAATACCAACCACATTTTTTTGAAATGTCACTAGTAACTAACATAGAAATGAAAAAATGTCACCAGGAGAAGCATTCGTTTTTTAAATTGAAAATAGTTTATTTCGTGAGAAAAAAGGCTAAAAAGTTGCCCTTTTCTGAACTTTGAAGGGCCGTAACTTTATAAATAAGGGAGAGCACCGCTTTTTTCTTTCTGATTCGTAATCTACGCATCAAAATACGTAAGTACACTCAAAAATTTTTCCAAAATCGCTGGGTGCCCTCAAAACGAAAATGTACCCTATTTCCATTCTGGTAGTACAAACTCAATATTTCAATTCGTTCTCGAAGCGTATGAACCATTGCTTCTCAAGAATTAACAAAAATAGAAACACCTGGTAGGTTATCGTTATTCTGGAATAAGACAAATACAAAATGAAAAGAATATCGAATTCAAATTCAACTAGGCAAAATAAGACTTTCTGAAGTATACTTCACAAAAACACCTATGAAACCAAGGTAACAGATTGTACAGAAGTACATTCAGGGTGGCTCGTTTTCAATTCAAAAATGTTTAACTTTAAGACTATGAGCTTCAGACCATAATGTATTCTACTTTGTTGAAATCTGTTCATCATGGAACATCTGATAATGCGAAACAATTGATCCATTAAAAAAATGTTGACATGATCTAGGGGTGCGATAGGAAAAGTTAGATCATATGTGAATATGTCAAAATGTGTCCCCCTATATATTATTGTTGAGGTGTTTTTTTATTTTTCCTAAAAATCATTTTCCAAAAGTTATTCAGGGTGGCTCATTTTCAACTCAAATAATTTGTAGCTTCCGAATCCTAAGCTTTAGACCAAATGTTTTTACTTTGTTGAAATATGCTCATTATAGAGCATCTGATAATGCGAAACAATATAAGGTGATCCATTAAAAAATGGTGACATTTAAAAAAAATTGATGGTCACAAACAAATCTTCTTGTTTTGTTTTCCGTAGATTATATTGAATGTGTGGAATTTCAGTTATGATGAATATCATTTTTTCCAATCGACTCTTCCGATATTCCTCCATTCTCAAATGTTGTTCAATTGGTTCATTATTTTCTTTATATTCATCTATCTCTATCAGAATCACCTGAACTAATATGCATATTTATTCAGTGCTTTAATATTCAATATTGTTTTTGTCACAGTTGATCATCATAACTGTTGATAATGATTTTATATTTGGTTGTGGAACAAATAATCTATAGTTTTTCGAAGAGAATTCATATCCTACAAGCAACGTTACATAATTTTTGCTGCTTTCCTGCTTTGAAATATGAACATGTCCTACTCCGCCAAGTATTTGGACATGTTTTCAGTGGAGGTTTCTTATTGAAGCAATTTTCATAGGGGGTGTTTTCAGGTGACTTCGAATTTAGGAGTATGAACTACATTTTCCACTGCTTCCATCAATTAACATTAACATAATCTACTAGCTTATAATATTGTTCATATGGTTCGATATTCTCATTCAATACGCTCATTTTGTTTGGATGTCCTATATGTACAAATATGTTGATTAATGAATTCTTGAACATCGTCGAAACGTTTTTCAATAGAATTTTCGATGATTTGATTGTAACCTCAATTTTCTGCTTCAAGTCTTCTGGAAGTTTTATATTCTCATCAAGTTTTCAGTGAACATATCTTTCCGGAAATTTATATTAATGTGCCACTATGTACGATTATTCCTTTCAGTTTTCAATTCATTCAAGTTATCAAATGTAATTGAACATATCATAAATCATTTTGAAGTTATTATGGATTGTAGCTGCGAATTTAAATTCTTCTGTACATTTTAATGTACATGAATTTTTCTCTTCTGATTCGCATTTCACTGACACATTCAAAACGACTAGAGTAACAAATACAACTGCATCATGCCTAGACAATATTTTTTTTAAATGAAAGTAATGGTAAAAAATGATAACTGATAAATGAAACTTTATATGTTTTTTACCATTTTTTAGAGATTGAGAAACAGATAAATTTTTAAGATCTGGGCATTACACACTATCAGAATGAATTTGAGTTCCATGTTTTCAGAAAACCTAGCTATTGAGACATTACCATCCCAAGTGATTCTTTCCATCCAGACAGTCATAAATTAGCAGCCCACAATTCAATGTTACACAGAGCATTCTCACTACCCTTGTCTGGAAAGTTAAAATAATTATACAGATAGGCCATAGAAATTGTTTCAACGCAGACACAATCCATAAGTAAGTCAGAAATCAAGAAATAGGTAACTCTAACATATTTTGGTAAAAGGACAGAGATAATTACGGGTTTCTTAAAAAAAAATGTGAATGTGGCATTCAGACCACATGCCAGGTTATCTGATTTCCTTTTCAATGCCAAATATAAAGTGGACAAGTTGGAGAAATATGGAGTTTATAGGCTTAAGTGTCCGGAATGTAATAGTGTTTATATGGGACAATGTGGTCAAAATTTCTCAAAAAGGTATGCTGAACATGAAAGGTCCTTCAGACTAGATAAAAATGATTCGACGTTGTCAAACCATTCCTTGGGATGCAACCTCAAGTTACCGAATTTAAACGATATGGAAATTTTGCACTATGCAAAGGTTGGCAGCTCATTGCGGTTGTAACCTGCCAAATGATCTAATCGATCTAGTTTACTCACCGGTTTTCAAATTCTCACAGGTAAACAAGATTCAGGTACTCAATTAAATTAAGTACCTCTGTTATTACCTACAGTAATGTTATATGAGGGCTAATGTATAAGTTTGAAAATGTTTTCATAGGGCGAAACAGCAGTAACGTTAGTTACAAATGAAAGTGGTAAAAAACATAGAAAATTTCATTTTTCAATACGATTTCCTACCACGTTAACGGCTACATCCATCAATTCATCAAAAGTAATGACCTTCATTATTTATATTTAGCCATACTCAAAGTAGCAATAACAGATCATTATCCAGTATTAGTTATATTAGTAGTATTGAAGAGAAGGAAAATCATCTATTCCCAAATGTTAACAAGAATCTGGACGAACAAAAATGAATACTGCTATTAGAAAATCGATGTTTGGATGAAAATATGTAAACTCAGATTCAAATAAAGCTATTGATATATCATATAACATATATGAGAGTTTAAACAAATCCGCGACAACAACTTTTACTTGGAAAAAATGAGAAAATAGAAACTATGAATATCTCAGGGCCTAATAAATTCAATAAAAACACGTTATAAATCATATCATTTGTACATAAAAAATCCGTTAGATAACGACATAAAAATTGTTAGTTATAGAAACAATCTGAACAAATTAATTGCAAAAACTAAGCAGGACTTCTTCAATTTAGATATCGTGAAATATGAAAAAGAATAGAAAAGAATAATTATCGAAATAAACACGAAGGTATCATGAAAATCAAATTGGACGAAAATGCTCAAATTACAAATTCGCTGGAAATAGCAAATCACACAAATAATTATTTTTCACATGTAGGACAGCAATTAAAAGAAAAAATTACAAACCCAGAAAAAGATTAACATTTTCAATATTTGAATAAATATTTTTCTTAGAACTATATGATAGAGAGGAAATGAGGGCTTTGAACCTAAAATATGAAAATACACCTGGACCGGTCAAAATAAAAAATGAAATTATCAAACTTTCATCTGATTATATGTCTAAACCACTTTCCTATATATTTATTTCATGTATGGAAACAGGTAAAGTACCAGAGCATTTTAAAACTGCTAACTATCAAACCTTGTACAAAGGAGGAGAAAGAACGAATGTATCAAATTATCGACCAATATCCATAACTTCTCCTTTACCAAATTATTCAAAAAGATAATCAAAAATAGATGAGTGAAGTATTTTAACCAAAATAGCATTATTTCGAAAACACATTGCACGCCACTGCAAAGCTTACTTGTATGATATATAATGCTGTTGGAACATTTTGGTGTGAGAGGAGTGGTGTTGGATTTGTTCAGAAACTTCCTAACATGTAGAAAATAGCGTGTTGAAGTAAATGGAGTTATGGGTTATCAGTTTCATGTGGCGTTCCTCAGGGTACGGTCCTAGGACCGGTTCTTTTCGTAATTCATTTGAATTCCTTACTAAAGCTGAAGTTGTCTGGACACATTGTTTCATTTGCTTATGACACGGTGATTCTATATGCAGCAAATTCATGGGATGAAGTTAAGAGGAGAGAAGATCAAGATTTGAATAAAATAACAACATGGTTCAAAAATAATTCATTGACAGTATACGTTGATAAAACACATATATCATATTTACCCAGATACAGAAAAATAAGTTTGGATAACCATGATGTACAACTCACAACATCTGTAAAGTATCTAGGGAATTGCATAGATTCCTTCTTGAAATGGAATATTTTTATTGAAAATATGAAAAGCAAAATAAGAGCAATCTTCTATAAATTTCACTTATGTCGTCAAATACTTATTATCATTAAGATAAAGGTAATATATTTTGCTCTGGTAGATTCGCTGTTGAGTTACGGAATAGTTTTATGATTTCTTTGAATTGTCAGCAATTGATGCTGCTGTTGGAATTTCTGATTCTGTGTTTTTGTCCACCTGATCTTCTAACTTCAGACTTTCAAGTAAATTATCTAAATATCATCTTCCAGTAAAGACACGCCCAAAGAGGCCATTATATGACGAAATACGTGTTGCGTTTTTGAAAAACTATTTTGTAAAAATCTCACAATGGAGTGTTTTTTAATACGTTAAGAATGAAATAGGAACTTCTGAAGACCGGCCTTCATTGCCATTGAAACATTTCTCTGTAAGTTGAGTAAAGATACTTCATCGACACTTCTGATTCTGATTCCACTTTATATGGTTTACCTCTTATAATAACTAAGCCCACAACGGAAACTTCGGTAGTCTTGCTAATTAAGGAATTCTGTTTGCTTTTTTTAAAATTTTCGGTATATTTTCTGAAGATATCGCTAATCCGATGAATTCAGATAGTATTTTCTCTATTTTCAACGGTACAAAAAATATCTCCAGCAAATAATAATACATATATGGTTTTGCGTTGAAATAAATACTTCTCTCATCCGTTTCTTTTTTTTGATCCAAAATGACCGCAAAAAACGTTTAACTGATTTGTCAATTTCGTATTAACAATAACAAAATCACCAGTGGTACGCACTGAATTCAAATGAGCCTGTATCGTGAAAGTCTTTCTTCCTGAGCAGATATATAGTTTTACAGAATAGGGTATAATTTAAATTGATAGGATTATATTTTTAGGAGTGATTAATTTTTGAGAAAGACAGTGTTGATACAAAAAATGTGTGAATCTTCCAAACTGGAAGTTTGTGTCCGAAAGTTACTTCTTTGTAGGGTATAATTTATGTGAGTAATTCCTATGACATGAAATATAGGCGATTTATATGGCCAACATAAATTTGTTCTTCACAAGAATAGAAAAAAATATTATTTCAATACAGAAATCACAATTTTTTGAACGCTAAGTATGACCTTTTTTGTACTGATCAGTACTTTCAAGTATCATCCATTGTTAATGTATGTTTCTACCCTACACTGAGTTTCTGCTAAAGCAAAAAACTTACTCGAGTAGATAATGTGTTTACGAATTCTACACAGTCAAGTCAGAAGGGAATATAGGAAACAGAGTAATTTGATAATTTAACTAGGAGATGCCGTACAAACAAATCTGAAACTAATTTGAAACGCACTGATTCACTTAAGTAAGATGTGAAAACCAAGTTAAATTCGATTTATAAAAATGTATTCTTTAACAGAAATGAATGTATATATGAAAACATCTACTTGAGATGTTCGGTATCCTAAGTACTATGTATTATTTCCAGATAAGAAATCAGATCATAGAAAACATGTTGAAATTTTGGGTTTTCTTGTTCTGTTTGGAATGCTGCTTCATTCAGTTTCTTCTTGAAGTAATGAAACATTTATAAAATGTTGTCTATGTCTATTGGCATATTGCTTAATAATTTGATCGGTTGGTAGCCGGTCGGTTCGACGTGGGTGCTTTGTTCACTTACTCAAATCAACCACCGTGTTGGTCGATGGTTCAAGCCGCAGGCTAAACGATCTATTTTCACTTGCTATCGCCCAACTCGTGTTAGGAATCACACGTGCGAGCTAAGGACTAACAAGGTCTTACTTTTTAACAAGTTTCAACTTCTGAGAGTTGTTGTTCGTAGTGGTGCGACAGCTGGTTAATAGAAAAACAGATTTCAAACCGATTTGAACTGAATTAAAAAAGTGACAATTTTCTTTCACTGTATAATCAGTATAATTGTAGTTTCAGTTTGCACACACATAAACAGTTCGCCTTTGAGCCAAAAAGTCAAAAAATACCCGTCGCGCCTTATGTAGACCTCTCAACTGTAAGTAAGTACTTTATTAGTGAAACGATGATTTTTTTCTGCAAATTGACAGGTGTATAGTCGTTTTCTATTATTGAATATCTCTCCCAAAAACACACGAAATGATGGTTTCGATTTCAAAGAGTAACGGGGAATCAAAGAATGATAATTTCAGAAAAATAAATACTACTCTTCGATGGTTATTTTTCGCCATTGAAAAGCATGTGCGAGTTGCCTATTTCATTTTAAGGGACGGTAATCATCCTTCATATACTACAACTAAGTGAATGTCACTCAATCAAATTCCAATGAGCTTTGAACGTTGAATGTAGCGCGATATATAAATCGATGCAACTTGACCCCTACCGAAGTGTTCTCTGTATTTACAGGAAATGGATGGTCGCCAATCAGACAGCAACGGCCTAAAACACATGAAGAACTATCGACAAGAGCTGTTATCGCCAAACAAGATGTCACTACATCGGTTCCTGTAGAAGTTCTAAACATCACATTGGCGTCAACAACGAACAGAATGTCAACGGAGGAGGTAAGATTCACTCTCTCAAGTGATATGTAACTTTGAGAGTTATTTTGATGATTTCAATTAACAAAGGAAAATCTCTCGAAATGTGTTGAAATGTTTCTTACTGTAAATGTTAATAGTAGTTGTTAATTTATCATATGCAGCAGATACACCAATTTAAAATTAGCCTTCTTCTATTTCTACAATTCATAGTTATCAATTATTTTTCTCATATTCCAATATTATTTTAGTTATTGAACTATTAATACGAGCATTTCGGTCGTGGACGTTTTAGATGCTTCATTTTTTCAACTTTACAAATTCCTGTATTTTTTTTATACAATCAATGTCCAAATTTCTATCAAGCATTCTTTCACATATATTCAATGGGAATGCTTGAAGACTGGATGTAAATCATAGTCAAGTACATTTGTAATGAAATGAAAATACTCATGAATATTCATTCATATTATATATAAAGAAATGGAATAGAAACACTCCAAAGAAATACCAAAATTTATCATTTTGTGGAGCGTTATTTGGTACCTTCCCAAAACTGCCCGTATTTTTTTCCTAATTTCATAATATAAAACATCAGAAACGAAACAATTATATATATATATATATATATATATATATATATATATACATCTATATA
>WOGO01005156.1:529-12662 GCA_015342085.1 Leptinotarsa defecta | reverse complement strand
ATAGATAATATTGAGATAGAAGATAGTGTAAATGTTAAGAAACTGGTCTGTAGTGATTCGCGATAAAATACTGAAAGTATAAAGGTAAGAATAATAATCGCTTATTTGGCACAAGAAGGATATAATGATAATAATATCGTCTTTGTTATTTCATAAACAAAAAAACTCAACACAAGTTACATATTGAAAATGGCAAGTGAAATAAAGGGCGAAGTTCATCGTCCATAATGCAATACATTACGGAAAATGTTCTTGAGAACCCTCGAAGTTAGATCAGTTGAATTACAAAAAACAAGTGTATTTTAAAGGTCAATCAAACAACATAAAGAACTTGGATTTTTCTTTTCTTTCTTTGGAGCTTTCATTTTTCGACAAACAAGAAGATGAAAAGGAACTTTTTTGTGTTCCATATACACTTTTATTTGGCTTTAAATATTTTTGAAAGCGCCTTTGGCTCAATAATGGCCAGTTCTTCACCTTTTTTCAAATACGGACCTGTGCGTTTCTTTGTGAATTTTGTAGACATTCATCCTATTCTGCATTCGGTCATGTATCACATGTATCATGTACACAAGGTATCTTCACCCGCTTAGGTCTCTGATGACCATAATTACCTTTTTATACCAATCATACGATTTCCCAATCGTACCATTGGTTACAAAAAATGCAATGTGGTTTACGCACGATGGTGAACCAGCGTATTTTAGCATATTGTTTCTCTAGTTTTTGACATTAACGTACGGAGATCGCTGAATTGGTTGAGGTGTACCTCACTTATGGTCTGCTCGATCACCGGACTTAAAGCCCTTGGATTATTTCCTATGGGGCCACCTGAAGTCATTAGTTTATACTACTCCAGTGGAAGATTTGAGAAATCGGATAATTGTTGGGTGTAACCCAATCAGAAACTATCCTGGTGTTTTTGAAAGAGTTCGGAAGTCGATGAGGAGAAGATTGAATTCTTGCATCCGAGCGGGGGACTCATTTTCAACAGTTCTTGGAGAATAAGAAACATTACACGCAATTAAAAATAATAATAATAACAAGGTTTATTTGGATAAAATTCAACAATATATCTTATGAACTATGTAAAACAAACAAGGAGAGAAACCACAAAGCCATTGACTGTCCGCGGTGAGGGTGGTTTATTAATAGTTATCTCTTCCTTAAGTATTTTAAATTCAAATTAAATTAATTGAAATTATCAAACCTCTCAGATTTTCATCCAAAGTCCATTAAAGAAAAAGTTTATTCAGTGCACAACATTATTGAACTCTTTTAGGCTTTCAATGTTCTATCACAGCGACTAGTTGATATTATTACCAACAAAATAAAAAAAAATATCAACATCAACTGCCAAAAAAACCTAAAATACTTAAAATAACCAAAAACAATTCTTGAGCTATCTGCTGCAGAAACTGTTTCATATTCATAAATCATTTGAGGAAACAAAATAAAACCGAAGAAAACAACATGTATATGACATACAGTGAAATATATGTGTCAGTTCTAAAGACTGTGTTCAAGTTGAACTCAGATCCATTCAAAAAGTTGTTAACTGATTGAAATCATTTAAAATTGAAAAAAAAAACTGTGAAATGAGGTCAGAATAGTAAAAAAAAGTGCCATAGGAGTCTGAAAAGTGTCATAATAGTCTGTCTTGGCACCTTACACAACTAATATTTGGCAAGAAACTTTTATTAACAAATTTCTAAGATGTTGTTAAAAAAATTTGCTTGACTGCTGCTTATTTTTCAATATAAATAATTATTCATGCTAAAAAATAATTTATAAATATTTGATCTCTATGGACAGTAGACTAGAAAAATTATATGCAACATATCATGATCCTGTTCAATAAATTCGTCGATTCAAATTAAAATAATAATCTACTTACTGCTCCAGTCATCAAATCAAATCCAAGTGCACCAAGGGACCACCAGTCTACTGCCTTACCATGACCGCGACGAGTTAAAATTTCTGGAGCCCTGTGAAAATTGTATAATGTTATAATCAAATATTTATATTATTGGTTGTTTCAGAACTTTTGTTCTCGGACCGAGATTTTTTGACGGCAGTACTAATCCAATACAAAATACGTTTGAACTTGTCTACCGCCGCCGTCACGTCATTCGTCCGGCCGTGTTTTGTTTTCCATCGCTCTAGTGTTGTTTGTTATTTAATTAAAATATTAGTTCAATTGAAATGGCTAAGAAATTTAAATATAACATTTATTCGTTAATTAAAGTGATAGAAACAAAAGAATGTTTGTGAGATAAAACTAAAGAAGTATCTAAAGACAAGATCATGAGAAAAAATGCATGGCGCTATGTTTGCGTTTTTTTGGAGTCAAACTTTGAGGAAATGGACAACAAAACAAAAGACGAAATTAGTAAGTACCATGTTCATTTTATTCAGTATTCATATTATTAATTACAAATTTAGATCTCATGCATCTGCCAAGGTAAAGAGCTGTACATTTCTTGCCCTTGCTAGATTAGTCAACCCATCATGCCCAGTTGACACGAACATATTATCTTCATTTCTGTAGCCATCATTTTCACCTACAATATTGTGTAAAACGATACATGCTTCAAATATAGATTTGCACAGTTTTTTTGATACATTTACAGAACGATGAAATATTCTCCGAAAGCACATTCAACATACCTTCGTACGCGACACAGTCGATAGTTGAATATATGTTTTGGAACGTCTAAATGATTGCCACCAAAAGGCGTAATAAATTTTGAGTGAGCTGAAAAGCTTCATCACCTATTAAAACGTGTGGCAGCCTGTCGTTTCGTGATGGATGCAATGGAACAGGTGGAGGTATGTTTAACCTGCCTTCAGTGAGTTGTTGATAGAAATTTGTAAGTTGAAAAATTCCGGAGTCACAATCTTTGCCACATGAGCCTATATCAACATATTTGAGTCTGTAATCTGAATTAACTACCGCGAAAAGTACAATGGAGAAATATCCTTCATAATTATAGTTCATTGTGCCAGATTTTGTAAATTTTTCAATTCAATTAAATTTTCCATCAATGCAACCGATGCAGTTTGGGAAATTGGTCTTTGTTTAAATCCTTCCGCTATTGATAACCATCGCTCAGTAGTAGGGGCTGCCAAGTATTCATAACTTAAACTGCAACAAACCCAACAGTGTTCATTCCTGCAACAAACTCCACAGTTTTCGCCACAGCAAGAAACCCCACAGTTTTCCCCACAACAAGAAACCCAAGTTACCATTCATTCTATCACTGAATTAATTTCCTAAGATTTTTCTAAAATGTAGGTTCATAATTTTATATGTAATTACTGCTTACTTAAAATAAATACTTTTATCAAAACTAATAGAGTATTTATCTATTACACCACTATAAAGAAAAAAAGTACTTACCTCAAAGTTACAGCCAACATTTCAGTTGGTGGTATGCATGCCCTGTAGGTCGTGTCTTGAAGTGTATCTTTTTTTTGACATAGGACAAAGTCGAACGTAGTCCTGGACATTCTATAGTAGTTGAAAACCTTCTGGTCATTCTGTAGCAATTTGTCATGTAGTACATAAAACGCTTCTGAGATGTATTGTTCGCATATTAACGGATGAATCCAAAATCTTCTGCATCACCTACTCCTTCGAACGTACAAAAGCAGAAGAAGTTGTCGCCTGTTCAATGCAGGCATCCTTCTCACCACAGCGGAACAAACTCAATGAACTGACCGAGGAGGTGAACAAACGATCGCTGTCACCGCCACGAGATTACCGGCCCGGATTTGTTCTTTTCTCGTTCTCGTGACGGTTGCGGTGAACAAACGCCCTGACCCAAACGGCGCGTGGAATGACGGAAGAATCGGGCGTCAGCTCCCATGCGGTTTTTGATTGTTTGAAACTTAGTGGAAAGATCAAAAAGTTCGAAACATGGGTACCCCATTTTAACAATCAACAGAAATTGTCACGTTTCGAGGTCTGTTATTTTTTGCTTTTGCGTAACCAAAACGATCCTGTTTTGGATCGGATCGTCACGTTCGATGAAAAGTGGATCCTCTACGACAACAGGAGACGTTCAGGGTAGTGGTTGGTCACCGATGGGGAAAACCCACCAGAAAAGACCATGGTTACTGTATGGTGGTCAGCGGCTGATGTGATTCACTATAACTTTCTGCATCTAAGCCAAACCATCACAGCAGAGTCCTATTGTGAGGAAATGTACCGGAAATTGCATAAGCAGTAGCCGGCACTGGTCTAAAGAAGAGGTCCAATCCTGCTCCCCGATAACGTCCACAAATCACCGTCTGAAAATTGAATAAATTGAGCGTCGAAGTTCTGCCTCAGCCATTATACCCCCCAGACCTCTCGCCAACCGACTATCATCTTTTCAAGGACTTCAATAACTTTCGGTAGAACCTTAGCCAATCATGACCAAGCAAAAATGGCTTTCGTCGACTCCATCGAATCCCATCGACTTGTTATGTTAACAAACGTGCACTGATTCAAATGGCGCTTATTTCGATTAAATCAACTAAGTACTCACTGAGATAGTACAGTTCAAAGTACACTCATGAAAACGGACAAAACCTTTGAAACAACATAATAATATCGATTGGGGAGGGGATCTAAATATGAGATAGAATGCATCAAAAACTTTTTGGTTGAATGTGAAATTGAGTATGTGTCATGTTATGTTACTCAATAGCTCACAGCTTCAAAACAAACACTTTTCCCAATCAGAAATGCAGTACTCTTCTCGATGCTATTGGCGTCTTCAGGAAATTAATCTTCTTACCATTATCAATTCAGAAGTCCTTAAGGAGATACCAGAGTGTTGACCAGTAAAAGTGGCCACGCTCTACTTGTATCAATTATTATATGATAACAAATCATCCCAAATCGATTTATAAATATCATTTGGTTAGCCCATATCTCATACAATGAGATTCCATAATAGACAAAAAATATTTTAGAACTGAATTTTTCCTTCAACAACAATAACTGAGCTAGCAGCTGATCGGAATAACGATTGTTTAACACCGGTTACATTTATTATTTTGGGTTTTTTGTATTTTGAGTTATTTGATTGAGAATTTATGCAATTATTATAGACATGAGAAACTGATGAATAGGTAAAATAAAATACTTTTACTCAATATATGAAAATAGCTGATAGGACTTTGTTTTAGTTTTAGAATCTGGCTTAGTCAGTAGATGTCTTATCTGGACGATGAACTTCCTAATAGAAAAAAACTTTCTTGGATTAATGAATAATTAATGACTGAGCTGGAAAACACACCATAACCATCTGAAATAAAAGTTGAATTCCCTCTGTTACATGTTCCGTTATCTGAGACAAATACCTACTAAAGGTCAACTTTTAACATTTTATTACGCTCAAGTGGTCATTTTAATATAATAGAATACAATATTCTTTTAGAGGATGAATCCATTTTAACAAGGAATATTTTTCAGTGTTTTATAATCAATCAATTCATAGTTACTTATAGTGCAGCCATCATGCCTAAGTAATATTAGAAAATCAGGACCATTAAAAATGAGTTCACTTGCGAGTTGTGAAAGTAAATACACAGTTAAGTTAACTGAGTCAATTCAATACAATAGTAAATTTCAGTTCTTGAGTATTTTCGAAAATGAAGGATTGTAGAATGTCTAGTCACGGGGGACACTGTCTCTCTTTAGGTCCCAACAGAAATCACCAATCATATGGATACTCGCTCCTCCCGAGTTTTGATGTACTGGAGAAACCTTTCAGCCTGTTCTTCATTTGTATTAGAAGGATTATCATAAAAGCGGTTCAAGTAATTGCATTTCTACATTATTATTGCAATCAAGATTTCTGAGGTTTTTTATAAGCATGCTGTCCATTATCTCGATTGTTGTCAGTATTTTGTTGTACAAAAAAGTTGAATAACGAAAACCAAAGAGTTGCAAGCATTTAAATCAAGTACATTTAAGGATTTGACATAATTGGGTTTCTTTATAAGTTGCTGTATCGGAGGCCATCACCAATGCCAGCCATTACTGAGTCTAGAAAATTTACTCTCTATGTATTTGAAAAAGGGGACCCTTTATGTTGTAGAGCCTCAACAAGCTGCTTTATCGACCCTACTTTTATATGTAATGGGGGCAAAGGTTTTTTATTTGGAAATGAAAAGCATATGAATTATGTCCTTTTTGCACACTGACATGTTCTCGCTCACTGGTCAGTCTTTCTTTCCAGTGATTATCTTGTTGGCCAAGTAAAAATTTTCCCATTTTGAGGCCAACACAATTTTTTTTATGAAGAGACGCCACTCGCTTGGTGAATACTCAGAAAAGCCCATTTTCAACAGTAAACCTCGAACTTCTTGGCAGTATGCAAGGCTGATGTTACGAGAAAAGAATGGTAGTAATTCTTCTTTCCTTTATAGTAAGATGCTATTTTTGTTCCAGAGGCGAGCCACTTTTTTTTGTTACCCGAGAAGCAAGTAACTCAGAACATTCTTTTGAAAGATTCAGGTCTCTGATAGAGTTATTTTTGCCTCTTCAGTGTCTGTAATATAATTACTGGCAAGTACATCTTCACCTACACATAGCTGTGGCCGTATTGCAGAAGACAGATGTAGAATTCCACTGGTGGCAATTGTTTTGGTTGATTCCAACAATGGAGATAATACATAAATAACAGTCGCTGGTGTGGTTTCTTGCTTCTCTCTGGTACTCCAAACTTAATGCATTTTCTCTCATCATCTACTGGCATTAATGTTTGATACAAGATTTATGTGGAAAATTTTAGCCCTCGTTTTGTCTTGTTTTTTGAGTTCAATTCCAAAATAAGCTTGCTTGCATTGTGTATTAGCCACATATATAACAGAATATATTGGGAAGTTACCAAAACATTGAGCAAGCATGAATCTAGTTGAAATAATAACCCTATTACAAAGTTCTATACTAACTTTATGAATTGAAGAAAAACGCTGTTACCAATATGGTGTATTCAAGATAAAAGGTAAAACTAAAATACAAGGCAATACTAAGCAATGATTCATATGAAGGAATGAAAGAGGTTATAACCATTTATCAATTACAAGTGATAAGGACTGATCGACGTTGTCTTCTTTAGCTATGGGTGATTTTTACGGGAAATAAACATATAAGTTGGCAATACTATAGCTTGAAAAGGGTAGCTGTTAGAAAAAAACGGTTTGCGGATTTGGAATAGGCACTCCAAAAAATTTTCAAAACGGCTGTTACTTTGTGAAAGCTATTATTAATGTTTATTGCCTTTCTATATACTCTTGGATACAAATTTTGAGTTTTATCGCCTTTGATAATTTCTATCGCAGTAGTAGACGAAACGCCATGCACAAAAACCCGCAGACCACGGCCGTGAAAGTATACATTCTTTGATCAGCTGTTACTTGGTCCAGAACTGTTAATTTTTTGGTGTTTGATCCCATGTGTGATATAATAATTTATACTTACATATATTCAACTGTTCCACAAAAAGTATGTGTTAGAACACCATCCTTAATATGTTCCTTGCATAGACCAAAGTCCGTTAGTTTGACATGTCCCTCAGCGTCGAGTAGTATATTTTCAGGCTTCAAATCTCTATAAATTATTCCTGCTGCATGTAAATGTTTTAAGGCTAGTACTATTTCGCTTAAATAAAACCTACAAAAATTCAAGGTAACTATTTGAAACAAAGTATGAAGAGAAACTTACCTTGCTTTATTGTCTGTAAATAATCCCTCTTTTTCTAGATACGCGAAGAGTTCGCCGCCACTCAAGTATTCTAGGATTAAATACAGTTTTCCATTTGTTTGAAAGGCATATTTCAAGTCCACTATAAAAGGATGCTAAAAAAATTCTCACTTTAGTAGCAATATTAACAATGTAAAAATTGAAATGAAATGAGATAGGAATTTCTTGTAAACACCAATACGGTGGATCTCTAGTGATATATTACAGACTACAAAAAGGAAAAATTTGTTTAGTCAACTAGTTGTGAACAAATATCAACATTATTTTCAGAATCTCATAGTGTGAATTATGAATTGATTTGTGAAAAACGAAATCAAAAATGTAAATGAGGTATTTGCCAAACTGCAGATTTTCATTTAAACTTATCACACTTCGAACTGAACTTTTTGAAAACTTTTTTATTTGTAGAACGGCTTTCCTATGGAAAAAACTTCGAAAGACCATTTATGAATATAATGTACAATGATTAAAATCTCGCCTGCTCTCAGACTACGTTGAGAATTCTCCTGAAATCTGTTTTTCCATTGACCAGCTGTAACCCCCTCCCCCTCACAAACGACATCCCTCAGAAGTAGAAACCAGCTGAGGATTAACAAGGTCTTAGGTCTTACTTTTTAACGTGCGATTCCTAGCACAGCGAATGCTTTTACATCTCCATAAAAATATCAGTTATATCAGTAAATTCTAACTGATTTTTTTGACAATACGCATCAAGTTATATCCTCTTTGCCGCTGAATAAATAATTCTGTTTGCCAATATGATTTGAGTGCTTGTTTTCTGTTCAAATTTATGTTTATAATCTATTAGATTTCTTTAACAATCTTAAAAGCAATAGAAATATTATTTTCATATTCTCAGTATAATTAATTTTTTTTTGTTCGGAAATGTTTCTTTGTTCCTACCTGTTTGGTGTCAATCTTGCATAGCACACTTATCAGTGAGAATTATTCATAAAACAAAGATATTCATAACCGACGATTTGGATGGATTACTTACATTTGTGTCTCAACAGAAATAGAGATTTTTGATTCGTTTTAGTTTAATTGTTTTATACATATATGTATTGTTATATTACATAGTACAATACATGTATAAACAAAACAATTGACATACAAGTTGTTGTCACTTGCTTGAGGTAAACTATCTTATGTATTTGTCAAGGATTAATATGGTATGTATCCTTTTTGCTTTCCAATTAGTACATTATACAAGATGTGATTTAAAAACTTACAATTGCTTTATTTGAGCAACCAAATGAACTATAAGAATTCGCTGAAAATAACTTTCATAATAGATAAACTCTTGAAATACATTGGCAAATGTTTCTCTGGAAATAGCTTGGCATTCTTGGATTATATTTTCCTTCAGTTCCTCTATTGAGTCAGGTTGCATCTTAAAAACAACATATTTTAGATGGCCCCAGAGGAAGAAATCAAGAGGAGATAGGTCCGGAGATCTAAGAGGTCATTCATCATTCAATAGGACCTCTTCTTACGAATCATTGATTAGCATACTTTTTATCTAACCACTGTCTAACAGGAACTACATAATGAGGCGGTGCCCCATCCTGTTGAAAATGTAGTACATTTTTTTTTTTGAAGATTAATTGCTGTGTATGTCTATCTGATTCTGTAATTCATGAACTATCAGAGGTTCGATAGATCTTTCTAGCATGTGAGCATACATTTTGCTATATGAATTTCCTTCTATAAATAATGGACCAATAATTGCATATCCCAGTATACTAGCCCAAACATCAACTTTTTCGGGGTATTGCGTATGCCCTTCTCTAAATAGTCGTTTTAATAAATTGATAGCTGATAAAACTTTCTATGTTTTTTTCCAGTTTTATACATAACTAACATTATACACATAAAGTTTTATTTATCATTTTTCATAACAACAGTTTTATTTATTCGCATGCCCTCGTCACTAAAGCAAATATTTTTGTAATTGTATGTAATTTAAGTACTTTCTTTACATATCCCCGGGATAATCCAGTTGTTGTAGCTGTCTGACAAGTCGATAAAGTATATTCATTGCAATTTGTGTTGCTTCGTCCAGTAATCTTGGTTGATCCCTTTTTTTTATTTGTGACAGTACCAGTTTCTTGAAATTTTGTTACTAGTTGGCGAATGTACACGTAACTTAGATTACTCTCCGGGTGCCTCTGGTTAAATACTTTAGTTGTTCTTAACAAACATTGATCTTCTCTACCATAGATAAAAATAATTTTCACAAGTTCAGCTGTGTTGTACACCATTGTTTCAGATTAAAATTCTGTTTCTTGTGTACAATGTATCGAAATAAAAATCAAATGTATTAATAATAAATATTGTTTCCAGTCTCAGTCTCTTTTTTGTTACTTTTACTTATCAACAAATCAAACATTTTCAGGTACGAATAAACAAAAACAGTACTGACGTAAAATGTTTAAGAGTTTTAATATTAATGCTAAGATGGTAATAAGAAAGTTTACAAACATTTCTTAAATTATAATAGAAAATAAAATTAATAAAAATAAATTGTTTTATTTAATAAATCAAAACTTACTACATCGAATGTAGCTTTGTAGGGTACTACTCAATCACATTTCTTAAGAGCTTTTAGATAAGGTATCACAAGTATGGGGTTGCCGTTTAAGAATATAAAGTTTTCCCTTTTCTATTATGGAAGCTGTTTTCAGCGATTCCACATATTTTATTTGGTTGCTCAGATATAGCCATTTTAAGTTTTCAAATTGTCACCCTACATGTGATCATTATACATGAGTCATATGGTGCAAAAAAGAATCAAATTTGAATATTGATAAAACATCATTTAACAAACAATTGATGACCTGACTGAAAACAATTAAATGCAAAAGATACAGAAAAATTAAAAAATTAACAAGAGCATTTTAAGAAGTCTCTCAGAGAGAAACAGACTTGAAGGAACTAATAAAAAAAACAACAAAAATATTTTCAAAAATATGAAGCCGAAATAATTGTTTTAAGAAAAAACATCAAGGTAATAAATAACCAAAAATAACAGACAATTTCTACATAAACTGAAAAAAGAAATATTGACACAAACTACCGATGAAAGAAACTATAAGATGAAGCTATAAAACTGGAAAGAGATATATCAGAGTTGAACATTATAAAACAGAATAAGCTGACATCTATAAATACACTGGAACAGGAAAAAAATTGTACCTAGAAGATGAGACATTAAAAAAAGAATTTTATTTCCTGAGTAAAAAAGACAAGGTAATGACCAAAAAAATAAATTACAAATTATTGAACAGAGGAAAAGAAAAACTGTAATTGTTTGTACTTCCAGAAGCAGAAACCTCGGCATATATCTAAAGGAACTACTGGTGTATCTAACCAAATCAGAACACAAGCAATTTGGAATATTATTTGATTCCTCTTAAACATAATCGGCCAATTATAATTAAATTATTCAAAAGAAGTCTGAAGACTGTATCGAGGAGAGTTACATACGTTTAACAAAATGAATATTTTGAAATGGAATCTCGAAACATTCATCTCCCCAAGATCTTGAAACCTTGCCATCTGAAGATACAGAATTACAAAAACGATCCAAGAGACAAGTTGCATTATGAACAATACAGGGTGTAACATAAGTACGTTAAAATATTCTAGTGACGTATTCCTGAAACAATTTTAAGAAAAAAAGTCTATATGAACTTCTGTCCAAAAATGCTTCGTTTCGGAGATACGGGGTGTTGAAATTAAATTTTTTTGTTCGCTTTTTGAAAATAACTCTTGCAAAAAAATGTTATTTGCACGAAATTCGGTACCCGGGATTTTTTGATGTGGGAAATCATAATTTCGTATTCATTTCCATGTAAAATCTAGAGGGCGCTGCGAACGCTGTCATTATTTATTTCAAATTGCCTAACTTTTTTGACAGTGAACTTTTGGTATTTTCATGAAAAAACCGAATTTCCACACCTTTTCCAAATAAAAAAGGTACACCTCCTCAACAACGCTGGAGGTGATCGTTTTCGAGATATTTACAATTATCTATATCGATGCATATTACTTTATAGCCAAATTTTATTTTAATCATTTTTGTCACTCTCCGCTTGCAAATTAAGTTAATCAAATCGAGTAGGCTATGAAAGTTTGTTTATAAAAAAATAAGTTCGCTGTCACATTTTTAACTATTAACAAATTCACAGTTCGGAGTTTATAAAGTGATTTTTTGGTACCATGCCCGACTTTACGAATGCTGAAATGGCTGATATGATTTTTAAATACGGCTTGTCAGGTCAGACACATCTATCAGGAAAGGTATATCCAACACGTGACTTCTTGTGCAGCGACATTTGCGAATCTTTTCCGGCGACTTTCCGAATC